>SNQJ01S0083753.1:0-25928 GCA_010110895.2 Picea sitchensis
AATGGTTGTTGCAGATTGGGAAAGGAAAGTACTGAAGCTGAGAAAAAGTGATGTTTCAGATCATCGAATGCTCGTTGCTTCTCCTTCCCCCAGATGAACTTTTCCCTACCACCTCCCTTGGTAACCTGGATGAGGGACCATGAAATATGGGAGAATCCTAACACGAACCATTCGTAGAAGTTGGCTTTTCCCAAAAATATTTGCATCTCGGTCAGTGTGATCAGGGCTAGCCAGTCACGAATGACTTGGATCTTGGCTAGATAAACATGTACCCCATGCTCATAAACAATGTAGCCCAAGTATTGGACCATGTTCATACCAAAAGAGAATTTTTACACGTTGGCATAAATCTTGTGTTGTCGCAGAGTGCTCAAAACCTGTTGAATATGCCGCATGTGCAACTCCCACGCTCTACTGAAGATGAGGATGTCATCAAAATATACTACCACAAAGGAGTTGGTGAAGGGTCTCAATACATCATCCATCAATATCATAAAAGTTTTTGGTGAATTTATTAAGCCAAAGGGCATGACTAGCCATTTGTAGAGACCTTCTTTAGACTTGAAGCTTGTCTTCCATACATCAGTTGGTTCGATGGGAACCTGGTGGTAGCTATAATTTAGGTCAATCTTGCTGAAGAACTGGGCCCCCTTGAGTTGGTCAAGAAGGTCATCAATCCTAGGAATTGGGTAGCGGTTTCTGACTTTGATTTTGTTTAAGGCTCTATAATTAATGTAGAGTCTCCAAGTCCCGTCCTTCTTCTACACCAGTACAATCGGGCTTACGGAAGGGGAGGATTTGGGTCTGATGTGCCCCTTTTGAATAAGATCTTGAATCTGACACCTGATTTCGTCATTCTCCATCAGTGAGAACCGATAGACTGGTCCATTAGGTAGAGGTGCGTTGGTGGTCAGATCAATTGTATTCTTGACTTGGCAGTGTTTCGGTACCCCTATAGGTGAGGAGAAGATGTCTTTGTATTCTTCCACGATACCGTTCACTTGTTGTTGCTACAAAGAGAGGCACTATGTATAGGTCATGGATGTGGTGGCGACCTTCTATTTGTTGTGAGCATGGATCACAAAGAAGATTAAATTCCCAGTCTGTGAAATAACCTTACTACATTTCTTAACAAAGATTAAAGAAATAACAGTAGGTGGTGTTACCTCTGGGTTCCTGTCCAATTTTCTACCCAAACTAATAATAACAATGCGGGGTCTAGACTCATACACAACATGACACTTCCACAAATATGGTTTCCCTAAAAGGACATCACAAACTTCAAGGGGAGAAATATCACACAGTACCTCATCTTTGAAATTCTTGATGTTGTAGGGTAGACAACATTGTTCGCTGACATAGATATCTCTTGGCGAACCCAACCGATGGTGTAGGGTTGTGGGTGAAACGTCATTGGAAGGTCCAGCTACTTGATGACCTCTATTGAAATTAGGTTCTTCTGACTACCACTGTTGACAATGAAATGAATCGGAGCCCCCCTCACCCACATCTACGAGTGAAAGAGGTGTTCCCCTTCATCTGGTTCTTTTGGTTCGCTTGGCCAGACTTTGGTGGTAGCGACAGTGGCACTGGGTTCAACATTGATAACATTCTTCCCTCCTTTAGGATTTGACTCGGAATATGAATTGGCCTCTGACTGGGAATACGAATCAGCCTTTGACTCAGAAACCTTTAGCTCGAACATGAGGGACGGCTTGGAGCGACATTCTTTGGTGTTTTTCCAAGGATTTGTATGGTACTCACACCATTTTCTCGTGTCCTTCTTCATCTTCTCATTGCCCTTATTTTGCTACGGCTTGGACTATTTTTCCTAAGGGCGGCCATATTGACTTGGTCCCTTGCTATGTGGGTTGGGGCTGCCTTTTCCCTGCTTTGGCTGTGAGGTTTTTTCAAATCCAAACTCTCATCATTTCTTCTTAAATTTATTCTTGATCTTGATAGTGTATCTATAAGCCATGCCCAGTGAGGCGATGTCTAGGAAATCCATTTGTGTTTGAATGTATCTATGAAAACAACCACGGTATTTGATCATCATATAACACTCAGAGTCTTTGATACCCAATTTGGTGCATAGGGTATGGAAAATATTGATGAAGTCTGGTACTTTCTGGTCCTTTTCTTGACGTAGGGTGGTCCATCTGGTGTATTATTACTTGTATCTTCCAACAGGGTAGTATTGTTCTTTAATGGCGTCCTATAAGGAATCGCATGTAGGGGACACCATGAATATTGCAGATTCCTCCATAGTCCTTTGCTCAGAATAAGTATCCCACTATTATTTAACATGGAGAATGGACTTGAGGAGTGAAAAAGTGATATTTTCCCTATCAGAAAAATTGTGCACAGAAAATATCCTTCGAGAAGATTCAACCATTTATCTACAACATACACATCTATCATTCCTTCAAATAATGGAATATTAAAATTTACCTATACATTGAAGGGGGTTGAATGGCCTCTTGATGAAGATTCTTCTCCCATGGGAAACCATCGAAGGATCTACACGAAGTTATCCATCATTTTGTTCCTTTGTTGGGTGAGGGATTCCTTGAGCAACATTTTAATAGGATCTCCTGATCCATCATATTTCTTCTCATCTCCCATAGGTTTTTTTCGCGCTCGACGTGAATGATCTTGTAATGGCTTGATTTCTTCGAGTCCCAACTTCTTGTACCCAGACCTTGTCAGGGACATGCACGAAGAAAAATAAATGAAGAGAAAAGAACTATGATACCACTGATCTAGATTTAGGATAGAAACGAACTGATTAATAGACTGAATATAATAAACATAGAGATATGAATAATAACACAAATATCTAGTGAACAATATCTTCTATTAAATAATGAAATAGGATGAAAATGTAAAACTACGGAACTAAAACTTGATCGAATGGTGGTAGTTGTCTCTGAGAAGAGATGGGGTTGCTACACACATCCATCTGAGAAGAATGGAATACAATGAGGCTCCAAAGGAAATTTTTGTAATACTCATGAATGCCAAAACCATAGACATCCAAAAACCTAACCCTAGAAGGTGAAACACCAAAAGTCATGTGGGCCCTATGGGTAAGTGTGGTACCTTGTCTTTATCATAGCGTTGCTTGTACTTAGCATTGGATTTCTGAAAAATATCCCAGACCTATTGGAAAATGTGTTGAATCCGCTTAATTAATCTAGTGGCTTTGTCAATCACAGACTGATCAAGGGAAGAGTCTGTCTGTGCGATGGAAAGAGGAAATGCAACATCAATGGGTCCCAAGGATTGGAATCCCAGACCCACCTAAAATGGGATATGGTTGGTGGAACTATGGAGAGCCATGTTGTAACTTTGTTGGACATATGGTAGACTCTCGTCCCATGTATGTGGATTCTTATAATTGTAGATGCGCAGGATGTGCACAATCATCTGATTGACAACCTTTGTTTTGCCATCGGTTTGGGGGTGGAAAGTAGTGGATTTGGTGAGATTGGTGTCCAACAGAGACTAGAGACTCGCCCAAAAGGTGTTGAGGAACCTATTGTCTCGGTCGTAGATGATGGTTTGTGGTATCCCAAAGTGGACCGACACTCATTTGAAGAAGAGCTTGGCAATAGTTTCCACTGTGACATTCTTCTTACAGGCTTTGAGGATGGACATATTTGAAAACTAATCAACGACCATGAACCTGTAGTCATTTCCTTGCATGGTGGACGACAAGCCAAACATGTAATCCATTTAGATGGATTCCCAAGGCTTATCGAGAATAGGAAGAGGGGTGTATAATCCTTTCTTCTTGATGGTTGGTTTGGCAATGGCACATGCAGTGCAAGTTCTAATATACTTGTTGACGTCTTGTCGAAGTTTTGGCCAATAAGAATGTTTTTGAGTAATGGCCACAGTTTTCTCTATGCCAAAATGTCCTACCACCTGACTGTAGTGGGCTTCCCAAATCAACTTTGCATGCTCGCTTGTAGGAACACAGAGATGGACCAGGTGGCATAAGATTTTGTCCTGAATGTGAAAATCAGTGATATTTTCTCATGTATCCAAGAGTTGGTAGGTGGTGGAGAAGTCTAGATCTTGCTGATAAAGTTGAGGCCACTCAGATTCTTCATGTCCATAGGAATGGAGCACAGTGGTGAGTGCAGCCACATGAGGCCGACTGAGGCATTCAACAACATGAATGGAGATACATGTCTTGCACTTGATGTTGATATGGAAATATTGCAGGTAGGTGGACCACTTCAGATGGCGATCATTCTGCAATTTCATGTGTGTCTGTATGAACTGCAGAGGCTTGTGATCAACGTGTATGATCGTCTCTTTCCCCAGAATGTAATGTTTCCATTGATGGTAGGGTTGTACAATGGAATACATTTCCTTGTCATAGGTGGGGTGTTTTTAGACAATATTGGAGAGTGTCTCACTATGGTATGCCATTGGATGCTCGTGTTGAGTGAGAACTATGCCCACAACATATTCAGACGCATCAGTCTCAATCTCAAATGGTTGTTGCAAATTGGGAAAGGAGAATACTGGAGATGAGAAAAAATGATGCTTCATATCATCAAATGCCCGTTGCTTCTCCTTCCCCCAAATGAACTTGGCCCTACCACCTCCCTTGGCCACCTGGATGAGGACCCATGAAATATGGGAGAATCCCAACATGAACCATCCATAGAAGTTGGCTAGTCCCAAAAAGATCTGAAGCTCAGTCAGTGTGATCAGTGCTATCCAGTCACAGATGACTTGGATCTTGGTTGGATCAACATGTACCCCATGCTCATCAACAATGTATCCCAAGTATTGGACCTTGTTCATGCCAAAAGAGAATTTTTCCAAGTTCGCATAGATCTTGTGTTGTCGCAGAGTGCTCAAAACCTGTTCAATATGCCACATGTGCTCCTCCCACATTCTTTTGAAGATGAGGATGTCATCAAAATATACTACCACAAAGGAGTTGTTGAAGGGTCTTAATACATCATCCATCAATCTCATGAAAGTGGTTGGTGAATTTTTAAGCCAAAGGGCATGACTAGCCATTCGTAGAGACCTTCTTTAGACTTGAAGGTTGTATTCCATACATCAGTTGGTTCGATGGGAACCTAGTGGTAGCTAGACTTTAGGTCAATCTTGTTGAAGAACTTTCTCCCCTTGAGTTGGTCAAGAAGGTCATCAATCCTGGGAATGGGGTAGCGGTTTCTGAATGTGATTTTATGAAGGCTATGTAATCAATGTAGAGTCTCCAAGTCCCGTCCTTCTTCTACACTAGTAAAATCAAGCTTCCACAAGGGGAGGAGTTGGGTCTTATGTGCCCTTTTTGAATAAGCTCTCAAATTTGACACCTAATTTCGTCATCCTCCATCAGTGAGCACCAATAGACTGGTCCATTAGGTAGAGGTGTCTTGGGGGTCAGATCAATTGTATGCTTGACTTGGAAGTGTGTTGGTACCCCTATAGGTGAGGAGCCGATGTCTTTGTATTATTCCATGATACCGTCCACTTGTTGTTGCTACAAAGAGAGGCATTGTGTAGAGGCCATGGATGTGGCAGCGACCTTCTTCTTGTTGTGAGAATGGATCACAAATAAGACGAACTTCTCAGTCTGTGAAATGACCTTACTACATTTCTTAACAAAGAATAAAGAAATAGAAGTAGGTGGTGTTGCCTCTGTAATCCTGTACAATTTTCTACCCAAAGTAATAATAACACTGTAGGGTATAGACTCATACACAACATGACACTTCCACAAATATGGTATCCCTAAAAGAACATCACAAACTTTAAGGGGAGAAATATCACACAGTACCTCATCTTTGAAAAGCTTGATGTTGTAGGGAAGACAACATTGTTGGCTGACACAGATATCTCTTCCTTGGCGAAGCCAACCGATGGTATAGGGTTGTGGGTGCAACATCATTGGCAGGTCTAGCCGCTTGACAAACTCTGCTGAAATCATGTTCTTTTGACTATCGTTGTCAACAATGAAATGAATCAGAGCCCCCTTGATCCACATCTATGAGTGAAAGAGGTGTTCCCCTTCCTCTAGTTCTTTTGGTTCGCTTGGCCAAAATTTGGTGGTAACAAAAATGGCACTGGGTTCAACATCGATAACTTGCTTCCCTCCTTCAGGATTTGACTCAAAATATGAATCAACCTCTGACTCAGAAGCCTTTAGCTCATCCATGAGGGTCTGCTTGGAGAGACATTCTTTGGTGTTGTGCTAAGGACTTTTATGCTACTCACACCATTTTCCCATGTCCTTCTTCATCTTCTCATTGCCCTTATTTTGTTATGTCTTGGACTAGTTTTCCTGAGGGCAGACATCTTGACTTGGTCCCTTTTTTTATGGGTTGGGGTTTCCTTTTCCCTGCTTCGGTTGTGAGGGGTTCACAAATCCAAACTCTCTTTGTTTCTTCTTAACTTTATGCTTGATATTGATAGCGTATCTATAAGCCATGCCCAGTGAGGTGATGTCTAGGAACTTCATTTGTGTTAGAATGTATCTATACAAACAATCGCGGTATTTGAGCATCATATGACACTCAGAGTATTTGATACCCAATTTGGTGCATAGGGTATGGAAAACATTGGTGAATTATGGTACTGTCTGGTCCCTTTATTAACGTAGGGTGGTCCATCTGGTGTATTGTTCCTCATAGCTTCCAACAGGGTAGTACTATTCTTTAATGATGTCTCATAAGGAATCAAATGTAGGATCCACCACGAATATTGCAGATTCCTCCATAGCCCTTTGCTCAGAATAAGTACCCCACCATTCTTTAACATGGAGAACGACCTTAAGGAGTGAAAACGTGATTTTTTCCCTATCAGAAAAATTATCGACCGAAAAATATCCTTCTAGCAAATTCAACCATTTATCTACATCATCCGTATCTATCAGTCCTTAAAATAAGTGAATAGCAAAATTTACCTATACCTTGAAGGGGGTTGCATGGCCTCTTGATGAATATGCTTCTCTCATAGGCAACCGTCGAAAGATCTATGCGAAGTTATCCATCATTTTGTTCCTTTGTTGCATGAGGGCTTCCTCGAGCAAAATTTTAATAGGATCTCCTACTCCATCATCTTTCTTCTCATCTCCCATGGGATTTTTTCAGGCTCTATGCAGCCTATATTGAAATGGCTCGATTGGTTCGAGTCCCAACTTCTTGTACCTAGGCCTTGTCAGGGACATGCACGAAGAGAAATAAATGAAGAGCAGATTGAACTGATACCACTGATCCAGATTTAGGAGAGAAATGAACTTATTAATAGACTGACTACAATAAACACATAGATATGAAGAATAACACAAATATCCAATGAACAATATCTTCTATTAAATAATGAAATAGGCTAAAACTGTAAAACTACAGAACTAAAACTTGTCTGAATGGTGGTAGTTGTCTCTGAGAATAGATGTGGTTGCTACGTGCATCCGTCTGAGCAGAATGGAATACAATGAGGCTCCAGAGTAATTTTTTATAATACTCATGAATTCCAAAACCATAGACATCCAAAAAACTAACCCTATAAGGTGAAACACCAAAAGTCATGTGGGCCCTATGGGTAAGATGGTGTAATTTGGTACCTCAACTTCCTAAGGTCGTAAATTTTGCATACGACCTCCGTTTTAGGTGCGTGATATCCCATTGGAAAGGTATTTTAGATAAATATGAATTCCACCATCAAACTCTAAGTCCATCTATATTTTTACCGTGGAGAGACAAAAAAACAACGTTTAGGGCCCCAAAATGGCCCTGGAAGTACAGTAAGATGTGCTAACATGAAAACATACAAAATAAGCTAGTTGGATTAGGAAATAGGCCACCCGTATCCACCTGGAGGATGTGTGGGGCTTCATACAACCCCAGAAGTGTACAACCCACAATTACAAAGCAGTACATAAGAACGTGATGAAAAAAATGGACATGAGGAGCTAGTTGGAATAGGTGGGTGGCCACCAATATCCATCTGGATCAGTTCTACTTCCCCTTTTGTATTCATAGAGCTTGAAACCTTCTCTATATTTTTTTGGTTGTATCCTAGTATAGAACTGTCATGATAAGGCCTTTGAGCACTTAGTATTTCATCCAGTATTTTGGTGATGTTCTATTGCATATCTCTTTTCTAAATTTCCTTCCTTAGAGAACCGATTTATGTTTCTAAGATTTCCTTCTCTTTTTCCTTTACTTCTACCTGGATTCTGAGTATTTCTTCAATCCTTTTGGCTTCTTCAACCTTGACTTTTAGTTTCAAAATAATCTATTAATCTTCTTCAGAGTTATGACTTTGAGAAATTTCTTTCAACTTGTGTAAGTCTTCCTTGAGTGATTTACTTTTCTTCCTCTCTTTCTTTAATTTGCTTAAAGAATCAATTAGTTCTGCTTCAAGATCAACCTCACCTTCTTCTTCATAATCCTCTTCATCATTTTCAAAAGACATAAAGATTAGATTTTCTAAGTCATTGTCAGTATCATCATCCTCATTTGATGATGAACTATCCTCCTTTGAGTAGTTACTTTTCTTGAAAAAAATCTTTTTTTTTATTCTCTTTTGATGAACTATCATCCCTTTTGATATTTCATTTCTTTCTTAGTAACTTGTTTTTAATAATTCTCTTTGTTCTTATAATATGGACATTTATTAGAAAAATGACCAATTTTACCAAAATTGAAACATTTAAAAGGAAGCTTACCTTTGTACTTGTCATTTCCTTGTTTTAACTTCCTTAAAAAGTTGGCCATCTCTTCATATTCATCAAAATCATCGCTGCAACTATAGTCTGAGTTCACATTTTTCTTTGGCCCATGTTTGTTCTTCCTTGTCTTCCTGGATGCCTTGAAATTTATTTCCTTCCTGGGTGGATTATATTGTTATGTTCTCATCTCATAAGCTATGAATATTCCTTGTAGTTTGTCCATGCTTATCATACCAAGATCTTCTCTTTATTCTAGGGATGAAATATTAGGATCAAATCTCATTGGAAGAGACCTTAATATCTTCTGGACAATAAGTGGTTATTTAATTTTTTCTCCCAATCCTTTAATCGAATTTATTATTTCATCAACTCGTAGAAAGTAAGTTTCAATATCTTCTTCTTCCTTCATCCCCAAATGATCAAACTTAGCTCTATAGGTTTGAAGCTTGTCCCCTTTTACTTTAGCATCTCCTTCATAGATGTTTTGAATTTTTTTCCCAAATATCCTTTTCATAATCACAGTGTGCGGATTTCATATATACTGGGTGCTTTAGACCATTCAAAATTGCATTTGGGGCCCTTGAATTGTTTTCACTGAATTTATTTCCATCTCTATTTGTTGGAGGGGTGGAAGGTGTTGTGTATCCATCTACTGTTGTTTTCCAAACATCAAATCCTTATGCTTGTAGATATGTTTTCATTATTTTTCTCCAAAATGAATAGTTCTTTACATCAAACTGAGGTACTACAATCTTAGTGTACTCCATGATGATCCTTACAATGCTTAGACTGTTTTCTTGAAGGACCTTCTCTGATACCAATTGTTGGAATACTGAGAGGGGGGTGAATCAATATTATGAAATGTTTTACCAATTTTAATCAGAACATGTAATCATTAACTTTATCAGTAGTATATCATCAATATATCATGAGCAGTATCAATCAACAGAGCATAAAAATAATCACAGATACACAATACACCAGAATTTACATGGCAACCCAAATGGGACAAAGCCATGGAATTATTTCTTATTTATCAAAGATTACATTCATATGAAGCACCAACTTCCAAATTATCTAGCACCAACTGGAAGGAGGAACTAACCGCATAATTTAAAGGCACCAACCTGAAGGAAGAACCAACTCCCTGAGTTCTATGGCACCAAATGGAAGGAGGCTATGACCCCCTGATTTATAGGCACCAGCCTGAAGGCATCACCAACTCCATGAATTCTCCTGCACCAACCAGAAGGAGGCTACGACACCCCTTCATTCCCCCATCTTGCCACCATGAAATATAAGTGTAGACTCATTGTCACAACTATTGATCAACTTGTAAATACCATTTTTGTTGATACATCAACTAACCTATCACTGTCTACATAAACTAACCTGTCACTTTCACTGTCACATCAACCTGCGACTACCACTGTCAAATCCACTGTCATTGTCACTGTCACTTCCATTATCTGTGATCAACCAACCATAACCAGATCTACTCACATGGATACCATTACCATACCATGTACATCAACTTGTACCACACCGTGAATCAACCATGAATCAACCATGTACCTGTACCCTACCATATGCCAAGTATCCAAGATGTGCCAATGTCTCAACAATGTGCCTCAAGTATGCACCATAACCATCAAGATTATATACCAAGTATATACCTCAAATATATGTGAATATCACAAATATGTGCCTCTAAAAAATAACCATAACATCCATGAACTAAGTATCAAATATATGTCTCAAGCATGTATCAATAACAACAAAACATGGGCCTCAACCACGTGCAACTATATACCAAAAAGGGCCTCCAAGACATGATTTAAGAATGTTCCATACCATCCATGATACAAGCCTCAACAAAGCACATAAATGACATACCTTTACTCATGAAGAAACAACTGATACATACCGCTCATATCCTGTAGCAACTCTATTGTACCATCAACCCTTGTTGCAACCTGATACAAGCCTCCTTTCCCAAATTTATCTTAGCCTCACGAGACTAAGACCTGTTGTCTAGCAGGGTCTAATGTGAAGAGCCCTAGACAACCTGTAGGGGTGCCTCACAAGACACTAGTATTCTAAACCGTGAGGGTCAACCAAACTAGGCTTTTCTTAGAAAAACCTGCTCCCCTCTGCAAACTCAAAACTCTCTCACTTCTCACTCTTTCGCTACCTCAAATTTCACCATGGAAAACTTTTTAATAGATCACTTACTCACATAGAAGATATTCGAGTAAAATTTTGTGTGAATGTACTTATGAGAGACTTCTTGAGGTGTCTATACAGGTTTTCTAAGTAACCTACTTCCTTAAATTTAAGGCTTCTTGAACTTTCTTGTTACAACCACTTTACCCTTTCATTAATGACTTGTGACTGTTTAGGGGCTTCTTAAGACATCTTTGGGGCTTCCAACTTCATGACCTCATAACTCCTCAACTATGAGGAAATACATGAAGTTCCACCTACCATTGGAAATGTCATGACGAAGAATAATCATCTATGATGGATTTGTATACACTCGGATTATTCTTCAACCTCATTTTCCTTAGTTAACTTCGGGCTTCATAACCCCACCTCTGGGTTTCTTGTAGACTTATTTAAAGCATCTTCCCATGAGGGCCATTATTAATGCTATTCCATAAGGGGACCACTTTGGATACTTCTTCAATTATACCCAATACTTCTATAGGCTTCTAAACTTCCTCTAACATTGACATTAATGACAATCAATTTTCCAACAAGTTGTCCCCAAGCGAACTATCTCTACACCCGACCTCCTTCACCTTGATTATATATGAGAGAGTGAGAGGATAATAATTACCATGATGCATGTGGGATAAATTGGTCTAAGTTTACAAAATTACATAGGAATGTAAAACACTAGTACTTGTCAAGAGATCACCCATCCTAGTACTACTCTAGCCCAAGCACGCTTAACTACAAAGTTCTAATGGGGATCCATTGCATTAACAATATAGACATGTACATAATACCACTAGGAAATAATTACATGATGGATGTAATTAACAAATGGAGATGGCATTACATTACATTCCCCATCAAAAGGGTGAATATCATTGTTTATCAAAACCACCGGATTGAAAACATAGATTCAATGGAAAAGGTGGATGGCCATAGAGATCCACTTAGATCACTATGAACCCTAAAATAATATTTTAGGCCCAAATGCATTGGTGTTCTTCCTAATATCATTAGGATATTTGAGAACCATCCTTAGTAGTGTCCTTAATAACTACATATGACCCTAATCATAGAGGAAATTGTGTGGCCTTAGACCCTAATTTTCAACCTTAAACCATGACTAGGGCCCTAGTAACCATCAATGGTATTACATAAAAAATTACACCATACCCACTTATAAGCCAAATATTCCCTATCTAGGATATGTGTAATGTGTATGGGCCCTTTCCATGGCCCATCAATCCCACATCTAAATACTATACCCTAATACTTTGAATTTTAACCCTAGACCATGAATGAGGTCATGAAAACCATAAATGGTATTCCAAACCTTGAAATGGGCACCATATCTCACTAGTGTGCCAATAATTCTCTAGGTAGGGAATATTTGGTAACTTGAGGTCCCACATGGGATAAAATCCCTAGAGATATATGTTTTATCTTATTACCCTATATTTTGGTCCTAGATCACAACCTTAGCCACAAAAACCATCCTTAGTTTGTCAAATATTAAAATGGCAATCATATCCTACTCGTGTGTCATCCATATTCCCACTAAGGATGGTTATTGAGGGATTGTCCATAGTCTAAGGAGTGTTGGGACAGGATTTTGGAACCATTTTTGGGAGCTATGTAGCATGCATAGAAGAAGGAAAGATAGTTGGCGCACTTTCTGGACCAGTGTGCACAAAGGAAGGAAAACCGTTGAATTTGTTAGGCATTTTGGGTCCATTGACAAGGGATAAGACCTATTGTAATTGTATAAATATGTAATGGATTTGGGATATATTAGTAGATGATGTAGAGAGAGGATGTGAGAAAGTAAGAAGAGATAAGTGTTCATTGTATGTGCGAATGTAAGAGTGAAGGGAGACAAAGAGAAATGGAGGGGTAGGAGAACTACTAGGGCATAATGTATGAGCGTAGTGCACATATTTTATAATGAATATCATGAATAATATAATAAGAATTCGGTCGTTGTGGACATATCCCATATTGGGTGAACCATGTTATATGGTGTCTCTGTGTCATGATGTTTTTTTCTTCTGTTTAT
The DNA here is from genome assembly GCA_010110895.2 of Picea sitchensis. NCBI lineage: Eukaryota > Viridiplantae > Streptophyta > Pinopsida > Pinales > Pinaceae > Picea > Picea sitchensis. The sequence goes on from SNQJ01S0083753.1 coordinate 12,984, forward strand.
TGCACGCATATGATGTATGTTTGTTATTCTGAATATGTTACATGTGATTATGTTTTTGCACACATGATAGAAGGTATATGTAATTATTGATAAGTATAATGGTTATGAGAACTGCCTCGCATTCCTTCATGACTATGGAAACTTGGTTCTTTCATTCCCCTTAGATACCTCATGTGAGACTTCACTTCATTGTGGGTAGTGCCGAAAGGGACGATATATTAGGGTTTTGTTGGTGCATTCATGTTGAACCCTGGGTTTTCCCAGTATGCACCAACAAAGGGTTCTGTTTCTAGGACTGGAATATGCAACTTAGGGGAGTGTGGAGGCCGACTATAGAAGAGATTGGATAGTGGTTCAAGGCAAAGGAGCACAAGTTTTCCATAGATCAGAATAAGAATCTGCATATATATTCAGAGAAGTGGCTACAAAGGTATGTATTTACAATCTTACATGATATTTTATTTATTGATTTCTCAATAGTCTTGCTTGAGTGGTTACAGAGGTTAGATGAAAATAATGGAACATTCCTCACTATTATTCTGAGGAGTTGGAACCTTGAGTTGATCCACCAAGTTAATACCATAAGTAACCATATATCACGCGCAATTGATTTATGGCTAGATAGTGTATTGGGTGGTTATATTACTGAGTTTTCTATATATCGTACCCAGTCATATAGTGCTGCTAAAATTGAGTTATTTAAGGGACTACGTGGAATATATTTGAAATCACTTTCTACTTGGATCAAAATGTTGTTGTGTTATATGAGGGTTATGAAGATGGAATTGGATCACCCTATTATCTAGGTTCCTTCGTGCGCATAGGGGGATTTAGGGATGACGAGGGGATGGTATGAGAATATGGATAAGAGGTATGCAAGAAGGAATAAATTGTCAATGTTTCATCGAAACTTGCACAGGAGATCTAGGTAAAGCAAGTACAAACAAATCTTATCAAGAAAGGAAGAGAGATTCAATATGGAAGAATGAGAAAACATATTCACACTACTCCAATGAACTTATGATTGATACATAGATGATGATAAATATGATACAATTAATGAGTGGAATAAACTCATATATAGAGCAGAACATTCCATAAAAGTAGAATGAATGCATGCATAATAGCATAATAGTGATGATCTAAAATAGAAAGTCTAAAATAGAACTAGTCAGTTAACTCCAACTTAACTAGTGTGTCGAAAATAGAAATTTCTCCAACACCCCCCTTGAACATCACTATGGAGTAAAAAATGAGTCTCGGCTACTAGGACATATTAGGTACTCATGTACACTGGAACTAATGAACACTAAATAAAAATGAGGAAAGAGGGAAAACCAAGTGGGAGAAACCCCCCCCCTCAAAAGAAAATGCATCAAAAGAAGAGAATGTAGTTGCTAAGAAACTATGTTCTTCACTCCAATTAGACAATCTCGCAAAGCATGAAACTTTTCCTCACTGAAATTATTTGTGAATATGTAGAAATATTTATTGATCTGGTGAATTCCTTTGGCAACCTGTTTATCCTTGTACCTCTTGATCCTGTGGACCCATCTGCACCTGAAAATATTCCTTTTTGGTGGAAGTAGAACTAGATCAAAATTTGTATTCTCTAGGAGTGAGTCATACTCCTTCTACATGGTTTCTTTCCATAATGGATTTCCCACAACCTCACTATAGGTCTGTGGATAGAAATAATGAACCATATAGAAATGCATGGGCATCATTGGTTCAAAGGTTGAAGGTGCATGAGAAGGCTCCTCGTGATACCATTGAGTCCTCTTCAAATTCAATGGATTCCCTGCAAGAACACTTGGTGACTAAAGTGTGAACGGTGCCCTCTTGGGCATATGCTAAAGCTTCGACACTGGCTTCTTATCTGGTTATACTACCTTCTTATTTCCATGTACATAATATGAGTGTATGGAATCATCTCTGATGTCTATAAATGATGGAAGCACAAGAATGCATGTTGCATTGGAGACGCATGCAAAGTAGTCTCCTTATGTGTAAGTAGAAAAGAGGAGTCATTGTCAGAAAACTTAGTGAATTTATACAACCTTGACTTGTGATCGACCTCACCAATTGCAATGATGGAATTGTCATGCATGTCAATTACTGAAACTGAATTTGATGTAAATTCAACCCTTTTACCTTTATGAGTGATCTGATAAATTGAGAGCATATTCATAGAAATATTTGGAACATGTAAAACATTCTCAAAACTACCATTATGTATTTCCACTCTCCCCTCTCCTACTACTGCTACTGGACTATCATCCCCCATGAGAATAGGGGGTCTTGAGCATGGACTCAAAGAACTAAAAAATTCTTCTTCCGCTGCCATATGATGGGATGCACCAGAATCTATAATCCATGAATCAGATGACGAATTAATTGTAACAAGAGCATGTTGATTAACTTTCTTAGGAGAAGGATCTTCTTCCTTTGCTTCTTTAATCCCTCCGGAATGAATTTTCCAAGGATTTTCTTCTAAACTGTTTGTTCCATAAGATCAATATGTTTCTTCATGCATGTGGATTCTTCATTATTTGGTTTATTGCAGTAAGTGCACTACTTTCCCTTCTTCTTCTTCTTGGAATCTGAAGAGTCTTTGGAACTTGAATAATTGTTGAATGGTTTGGAATATCCCTCCTTCTCATTCTATTTCTCACAAGAAGTTCTACCTCTAGATTCTCAAGTTTCCCAATGGTAAAGATGCAATATTGATTAGCTAGATGCAATTATATAGGATAATAAACTAGCCTCAATTTTCCCATAATTTTTTAGGACTTCTTAGGAAAAATATTAACATCAAAACCTAAATCAAGAATCACATATTAATGTCATAGGCATCGAATTGTGCATCCAATCTAAATTATCTCCCATTTCTAGTATTTATCTTATTGACACTATGTGAGTATCTTTTGAGTAGGTTAGTAACAATAGGAGAAGACTTCCTTCCTCACCTCCAGCTATCTATTTGACAGAAGTCTACAACTTCCTTTTTAGATGTTCATCTTCTAGAGTCTAAGAAAATAATCAAAACCAATCCCATAGTTTCAACTAAGCTATCACCATCTTCAGTTAGTGGGGGACCTTTCGTAACCTTCTTATATTACTATAAAATCTATGATATTAATTGTAGGTTTCTATGCAAATTTCAGAGTGTCTAGTGCATGTGGATTTTTGAAAACTTCAATAGCTTCCTACAAGAAGGATTTCTACTACAATACATCAAACTTTAGTGCTCCTAGAACAATTTTTTGAATATTTGATAGTACTATATTATTAGTATCTTCCCCTATCCAAATGCCTCCTCTAGTCACTACATTAATCGTGGGTCTTGTTCCTTCACCTAATGACTTGGGTTCAAAATTTACTAAGTTCATAATCTCCTGCCTCACTCAGTATTCCCACTTCTTAATAAAAGTAAGGAAATTCTCAATGGCATGTCCTATAAAGTGGCAATGGTTACACCTTGGCTATCAAGGAAGTGGTAAATCTTGAGAGATGTGGCCCACCTTGTCACCATTATAGAACCTTATTGGCCTAGGCCTACCACTTATTGTCCTCTTCAATATCCTCTTAATTTTACTCTACCTCCCCACCGTATGGTTAGGAGTTTTCTTCCACCCAAAATGATATATTCTCGATTCTCTCTTCAAAATCTTGTAATCCTAACAATTTTCTATAATGTGTGTGTTGGTTCCATATAACTTGTAGTGAATATTTACAGGGACCAAGTACTTCTATAGAATAATACAATGTTGTAGAGGGTGTCCATACCCTTTTCAAATATCAGAATACTCTCATGTTTTCACATTTTGATAAAGACCCATGTGTAACTCCACCTAAATGTTTTCTTGAGAATGGACCAACTGAAGGGATTTGTGCAACTCCTCCCTTGAGTAGAGGGAATTTATTTTCATGATGCAAATCCTCCTTACAAATGGTACACCCCACATTTTMTCTTCATGTATTGGCTTTCAATGAGTTATTAAATCTATTATGTAAGGTGTTAGCACCATAAGTCACTCTTGGATTGCAGCAGGACTAAGCCCGATACCCATCAGTTTATATGTCACAGGTTRTTTATAAAGGGTGACCGAATGGGAGTAAACTCAGAACAATATTGTTTTAACTCATAAAATTGGGTTGGAAATACAGAGCTAGGTGAGGTCTTGATCTAACATAGGCCAGTAAGTTTGTATAGTGGTGAGTAGGTGGAGGAAAAATAAGAGAGGAATGAAAGTATTCTATGGACATCCGGTCTTCCAGCAGCCTTTGGAGGAAAAGTCTCAGATATGAGATCCTCTCAGATCTGAAAACTTCAAGAAAATTAAAATGATGAAATAACCGATATAATCAAACCTACATTATACAGTCATTACAACACCCGACTGGATCATCCATGCCCAAGCTTTAAGAATCATAAGAAACGAGTAAGGAAGGGGATGGCTTCCATTAAACAAGAAGTCTCAAATATCATTCTATAACCAGAGAACCAGAAACCTCACTAAAACTTTACAATTGGGAGCTTAGATCTACCATCGATACTAACAAAATGGAAAAAATGCCTACATATACTTAGAACTGGATCCGTTGCCTGAAATGTGATCATGTCATGCATTCAAGGCTTTACATTGACGAGATTCTCTGGAAGGTTGCACATGCAGACTTTGGTCATATTTCCCATGCATTCTTCTTGTCGGACGTGATCTATGTCAGTCCGGACTGATAGCCTACACCTGCACTTTGTCCCTCTCTGGCCTTCTATTTAAGGGAGGAGATGACGTCTCACCCACCTTCCTTATTTGCATTAAATTCTACCTCAGGACCGAAGAGGCCCAAGTCAACTCTCCTCTTGGACAACATGGTGACCTTCCCTTGGTTGTTGCTGCTTCGTTGGATTACTATGAGGGGACCCAGTCAATAGACGTGGAGGATAATTTTGGCGGGGACTATGATGCCAATGTCATGAAGGTGAGACGAGGAGCACCCATGTCATCAGGTGAGAAAGGTGGAGGGTGACATGGAAAGTGTGGGTCGCGGAAGGTGTGTGCACTACGCTAAGACAAGTCAGAGGTGGAGTGGCATGGGGCGATGATGTGGGGGAAGATGTGAGGCTGTGGTAGCAGACGAGATGGGACCATCTTCCAGGGAGGACGTGAGCAGCAAGGCACATGGTGAGAGATGATAGGCAGGAGTGAAAAGGGGCTATGACCTAGCGGTGAGTGGAGGATAAGTGTATCATAATGAGATGGGGAGTGGGAGTGGAGGATGTGATGGGTGGAGGTGAGAGACAGAGTGGGAGACATATGTCAGCAGAAGCCAGAGTGATAAGTAGAGGAGGTAAGTGGTATATCAGAGGGGGGGGTGGGGGTAGGTGGTAAGATATTTTAGGTGGGGGGATCCGACATCACAAGGAGGTGCCACGATAGTGAGGGGCCCGTGATCTAAAACCACCATATCGGACCCCCCCCCCATTAAAGGTAGAATGGTGGGGGGGGGTAAGGAATTGAACCTGCACCGTAGATATGAGCGCAAAGATCTCAGTCGCTCATATCCATGCACCTCTTAAAATAAAGCGCTCGATCACAAAACTTAGGATAAGTGGGTTTTTAGCCCACTTCTTGTCATTCTTTTTCCATTGTGTCCATTCTGAAGGAAGAAAACCCCCTTTACCAACATATGTGATAACATTAGGCTCCATGGGGGATGGCTTGTTCTCTGTGAGATGCCAAGAATTCTTCTGCAGTTTCAGTGCCTTGTTGTTGGGTTATAGAATCATTTATTAAAACCGAAAAGACAAGCAGGAAAACAATATTTACAAATACAGGGCAACCACTTATGGCTCAAATAAAACATTTCTTCAGGAAATTCCCATTCACAAGGCCATTAAAAACTTCTTCTCCCTTCAATTCCTAGAACCTATAAGTATTATTTGAAAACACTTCAAATATTGTGAAAGGCCCAATCCACGGGGCTTCAAATTTGTTGTGCTTTCCTCTGTCCTGCCTCGGTGCATCCCATTTAAGCACTAGATCTCCCAGCTGGAAATATTCTTGTCTTTCCCTTCTATCAAAGGCTTGCTTGATCATTTGTTTATGGTTATGAGCTCTGTCCATCACCTGCTCTCTGATCTTATGTACTTACACCAGTTGATGAATCATTCTGATCATATCATTAGGCTCTCCTTGATAATCCTAAAAGAATTTTACTACAGGTAGAGTCAGCTGAGAAGGAAAAAAAACTTATGTCCCATAAACAAGTTGGAAAGGGTAGATACCTATGGATATTTTTGTTGTCACTCAATCAACCCACAGTGCGAATTTTAGCGTTGAATCCCATGCCCTCTTTTTTTCTTCTAACAACCTTTTAATAAGCTTGATTAGAATTTTATTAGAGGACTCTGCCAGTCCATTTCCTTGAGGATAATAAGGAGTGGAGTGAATTAATGAAATCCCAAACTTCTCACAGAACTTTATCAAAGGCTCAGACTTGAAAGATGCAGCATTATCTATGATAATTCTGCTAGGACAGCCAAACCTTGCTATGATATCCTCAAGGAAAATGATGATTACTTTGTGTGAAGCACTCCTGGTGGGGATGGATTCTATCCATTTGGTGAAATAATCTGTTGTAGTTAAGATCCATCTGTGTTGACCACTTGAAGAAATATGAATCTCCCCAATGAAGTCCAATCCCCATTGTTGAAATGGTGTTGAATCTACCACATGATTTAGTGGCAAGGATTTGAGTTGTTTCTTTCCTAAAAAATTTTAACATTTGATGCAGGCTTTGATCTCTCTACATACATCAATGAATAAAGTGGGCCAGTAGTACCCAACCCTAAGAATTTTGTAGGCTATGGTCTTCCAGAAATGATGTCCCCCACATAGGCTTCTATGAAAATCAAACATAATCCTTTGGGCCTCCTGTGGGTTTAGACATCTCAGAAGCACTCCTAGGGGGTCCTTCCAATATAAGACCTGGTCAATAAGGAAGTATATGAATTCTTTGAGATGTAAATATCTTTCCTTTCTCTTTCCCATACCATCAGGAGGCCTCAACTTCTGCAAAAAAAACATAATATCTTCATACCATGTGCATTCTGCCAATGGAGGTGTGCCCTGAGGATCACCATCAGACCAGTTAGCCTACTGATTTCCTAAACAAATGTTGATGAAGTTAACCCCTAGAGCCTTACAATTGGATTCAACCAACATCTTGGCTAAACCCTGAACTTTAACTAGCTTGGTGGGCTTTATTTCCAGATCAAACTCAAGGATTTTGGAAATCCATTTGCTCCTCCTCCCATCCATGCCCGACTGAATAAGAATGTCCTTCACAGAATTTGAAGGAACATACGCAATGAACTTTGAGTGCAAGACATAGACTCTAAAATCTTTGAGCACTTTCACCAATGCATAGGGATTTTTTCCATGATGTCATATCTGATCTCTGCATCCCTCAATGCCTTGCTAAAAAAGGAGATAGCCTGCTCCAATCCCTCAACATTCTTCTATAGTAAAACAACTGCCACTGTATCAAATGAAGAAAAAGAGAAAATTAGAAAATATTCAAAGTAATCAAGACTGATAAGAACAGGTGCTTCATTCAATGCTTTCTTGATCTGTTCAAAAGAATTTATGTAATCAGTAGCCCATTTTACTTCATTTCCCTTCCTAAGCATGGTTGTTATGAGTTTCACCATTTCAACAAAATTGGAAGCAAACCTCCTCAAAAAGTTAATCTTTCCCAGAAAAGAATGGACTTCTTTCCTGGACCTTGGGAATGATAAGGTTTGCATCGTCTCCACCCTACTGGGGTCGATTCTGACTCCCTCAGTTGATACTATATTCCCTATTAATTTTCCTTCCTTCATGGAAAACAATGATTTCTTGGGATTTAAGGAGTGACCAAACCTTCTGCATTTTGAGAAGACCTTTCTCAAATGATAGCAGTGCTCTTTATTGGATCTAGAAAAGGTTGTTATGTCATCCAGATAGATGACCACAAATTTATCTTTTTCTTCAATAAAGGCTATGTCCATGGCTCGTTGGAAAATCACTCCTGCGTTCATTAACCCAAAGGTCATTTTGGTATACATGAATGTGCCCCAAGGAGTGGTGAAGGCTATTTTTTCTCAGTCCTCAGGCAGGACTGATATCTGATTGTATCCCAAAAATCCATCAATCATGGATATCCTTGATGCATCAGATACCCTTTGTAATGTATCTTCCATATTTGGCAAGGGTAATTGTTCTTCATTGAGCTCCTATTCAGATTTATGAAGTCGACATAGAGCCTAATATCTCCACTTTTTTTCCTCACCAGGACCAGGTTGGCTACCCATTCTAAATATCTCAAGGGGACAATCATTTTGGAATCCAAGAACTTCCTTAACTCCTTCTCCATGATAGGCATTAACATAAGATTTAATTGTCTCAAATTCTGCCTAAATGGTTTGGATTCTTCCTTCAATGGGATCTTGTGCTCTACAATGCTGATGTCATATGTTTTGAGGTCTTCATAGGTCCAATAAAATACATCAGAAAATCCATTTAATATCTTAGTATACTCATCCATTTTCTCTTTTAACAAGCTATTAGACAACTTGACAAACTTTGGCTTCTCCACGGTGCCAATATTGCACTCAATTTTATCAGCATTATCATTTGAGATTTTTCCCTTTACTGCCACATCATTTCTATCAAAAGTCCTTTCCAAAGAAACTAGTCCTTTGGGGATGTGATTTCTAGGCAATTGAACAATATGATGATCAAAAATCTTGTTCAGAAAATCATCATCATAGGGATCAGCTTCAGAAGCAGGGTCTTGATCAATGTGCAGTGCAGAGAATTCCTCAATAGTCTCCAGGAATATTTTGATTTCAAGATCATCCTCAAAAACCTTCCAATGTTTGACATTGTTAGGTATCAAGGTCTTGTATTTCACTTCTGTATCATACCTGAGCTTGGGTGGCAGAGGGACTCTGAAATTTCTTGCTGAGACAGCTAAAGAATCGACCACTGTATTTTCTAATATTGGATTAAATGATATATTGAAAGCCAGGAAAAAACTATCAATGAGGTCCCAAACTTAATTTCTATAGATCCTAAGCTGAGGGTGCTTGGCCTAATAAATATTTCTGATCTACTGAATAATCAGCTCAGCATCACCAAACACATATATTTCTTTAATCCCCATGTCCTTTGCATCCCTTAAGCCCAAAACAACAGCCCCATACTTTGCCGCATTATTGGTAGCTTCAAACTCTGACTTGTATGACAGAGATATAGTTTCCTGAACAAGAGAAACAAAAACTATCCCAGTGCCAACACCATATTTAGAAGAATATCCATCAAAGAATAGGTTCCATACAGAAGTAAGTGGGGAAGAATCTTCGTGGGGGTTAATTGGCTACTTTCTGAGTTAAAGAGGAGCCCCAGGGGTGTTGGTGAGATGCAACAAAATGGATCCCAAATCAGTATCAAGGGCAAAGATGGGATGATTTGTGGGGTTTTCTTTATCACTAATAATGTAGGTCATCTAAACTTATTTTTACATTCTTTTGTGCTCCCCTCCAAAGACTAGAATGGTAGCATATGTGAGGTCCATCTACAGTGTTCCCCCAATCCTTTTTATCCAAGATCTTGACAATAGCATGCTAAACTTGGAAGGAACATCAGCCACCACAATATCCATGACCACACTTTTCATGGGCAACTGAAACAAGGTTACCAAAAAATATTTGATGACCCCAAGACATTGCACCCTCCTTGAATCAAAAGAGTACAAATCATGATAAGATTTTGTGACTTCCAGCCCGAGTTCTTCCATGACAGTTTTGGGCATGATATTATGGGAAGCCCCTGAATCCATCAGACAATTATGCAACACCTTATCATGTGTGTTCAGTGATGTGTAGAAGGGAGGGGATGATTCATCTCTGTCTTCTACCATAGGAACTAAGATGATTGTTGGATTTTTGTCTTGGATATTCACTGAGTCTGTGGAATGGAAGGATGGTTCAGGCTGCAGTAGCTTGGAGAGGGACCTTTTGAAATATTCATGTTTGACTAGCTCTGAAATGGGCACAAGAATTCTGATTTTGTTTTCATGCTCAATGTTAAAGGAGGAAGGAGGCTTCAAAATTTCTCTCACGTCTGGGATAGGGTCTTTGGCTATTGGAGAGGGATTCTAAGTTTTCCCTTCCTTGGTGCTATATGTTGCATGCTTAATAGGTTTCTATGTTATGAGAGGTTGATTAGGGATGTCAGAATTCCCTTCTTTCTTCTTTGATTGAAGGTTATATTTATTGGGACTGCTACTAGCTTTCTCCCACTTACTTAGCTCATTTATTTGACTGTTCATGAGGGACTCCTCATAGGAACATTGATTCAAATGGGGAAAAGGGGAGGTCTCTCCCATACAGTGAATTTCAGGGTTAATCTCTTCTTCTCCTCTCTCCTCATCAATAACAAAGTTGTTTTGGAGAGGATTCTGGATTTTATGATCGCTTCTATCCCTGTCTCTTTTCTTCCTTGGCATGATCTAAGGAGCATGATTGTTCGGCCTTCTGAAATTGCCTCTGTTATCAATGTTTTGGCGATTTATGTATGTCTTCTTCCCTTCCATTTTTATTTTCTCCATCTCTACAGACAAAGACTTTACCATTTTGGTCAATTCATCTACTTGAGGGTGAGTTGTAGAAGAACCAGAGGTTGAGGTCTCATCTCCTCTTCTTCCCTTTTCTCTATCAAACTTACTTCTGAGCTTATCAACTGCCAACACATTGGATTCTACTTCCAATACTGCATCTTGCATGTTAGCCAAGGAAGTATCTCTTCTTTCTCTGAGAAAGAGGCAAAAATCGAGGTAGAAGGCACTAGCCTAAGTGATCTTGGCAGAGGCTTCTGAGGGTTTTCTTTCAGCAGGGATCTTATTGTACATCTTATTGAATCTCTTGGAGAAGTCGGAGATAGACTCTCCTTCCTTTCTCTTCAAGGACCCAAAAAGTTTCATATAATACATGAAATCATTTTTATCTCCCCACTGTGTCAAGAAGGCATTATCTAGAGCTTCAATCCCAACAACCAGGGGTCATTCCCCTAAACCATTTCCTCACCTCACCATCAAGAATTTGGATGAATACCCTCATCTAGACATCTTCATTTTCAATATTCAGGTTGTCTGCATAATTGTAGAAGGCAGCAAGGTGCTCTTGAGCAATCATGTCCTCCTCTCCAGTGAATTTAGGCATATAATTCAAGTAATATCCAACAGGGAGAGGATTCATGGGATGAGGTAAGAACAGAGGGGCATACCTCGCAGCCACTATGGCATCCATTCTGTTCATAGGGGGATGAGAACCTGTCATAGGGATATTAGATGGAGGAGAAATAGGGGGAGAAGGGGTTCGGCCTGGGGAGATTGGAAATGAGCTTGCAGGAGGAAAAGGGATCAGCAGAGGATTTGAAAAAAAAGGCTACAGGGCTTAAGGAAACAGAGGTTGGTGTGGGAACAATAGTACCAATAGTTATAGGAGAAGGGATGGTAAATCTTGGGGTGGGAAAATCTTCTGAATTCCTGGATCTAGAATAGGCTACAAAGTGGGGGGATATAGGAGTGACAAAGATATCTCCCTCTAATCCAAGACCAGGAGGAAAAAACTCAACAGGGACACTCATGAAATTTAAAAAATGAGAAACTCCAACAAGAGGTCTGATAGGACGCTAGCAAGCAATTATTGGAGTCTCAAACAGAGGGAAATGAGAACTATCAGAAATACTTGGTTCAATAGTAGAAGATCCTTCTCTAAGGGCCTTTCCCTTTCTTGATAAGCTTCTCTGGATCTTCTTCTGTTGTTGTCAAGGGAAACTGAGGGGTAGACCTCGTGTTCCTGCTTCTGGAAGCCACAACTCAAATAGTAGGTTCCCTAGTGGAGTCATCACAAGGGAGTCACCAGGTGCACAGTAGAAATCTTGGAGGGATCTTATTCCTGATGCACCTTCAAAATCAGAGGCTCAATGTCGTTCAATCCCAGGGAAGATATTCAACTTCATCATCGACAATGGCACCAAAGATGTTAGCACTAGAAGTCACTCCTGGATTGCAGTAGGAGTAAGCTCGATACCCATCTGTTTATATGTCGTAGGTTATTTATAAAGGGTGATCGAATGGGAGTAAACTCAGAACAATAACGTTTTAACTCTGAAAAATGGGTTGGAAATACAGAGCTAGGTGAGGTGTTGACCTAACTTAGGCCAGTAAGTTTGTATAGTGGTGAGTAGGTGGAGGAAAAACAAGAGAGGAATGAAATTTTTCTATGGACATCCGGTCTTCCAACATCCTTTGGAGGAAAAGTCTTAGATATGAGATCCTCTTAGATCTGAAAACGTTAAGAAACTTAAAATGTTGCAATAGCCGATATAATCAAACCTACATTATACAGTCATTACAGCACCCGACTGGATCATCCATGATCGGGCTTTAAGATTCATAAGAAAAGAGTAAGGAAGGGGTTGGCTACCATTAAACAAGAAGTCTCAAATATCAGTCTATAACCAGAGAACCAGAAACCTCACTAAAACTTTACAATTGGGAGCTTAGCTCTACCATCGATACTAACAAAATGGAAAAAAATCCTACATATACTTAGAACTGGCTTTGTTACCTGAAATGAGATCATGTCATGCATTCAAGGATTTACACTGACGAGCTTCTCTAGCAGGCTGCACATGCAGATGTTGGTCATACTGCCCATGCAGTCTACTTGTCGAAAGCGCTCTCTGTCAGTCTGTACTGACATCCTACACATGCACTTTGTCCCTCTCTGGCCTTCTATTTAAGGGAGGAGGCAACGTCTCACCCACCTTCCTTATTTGCATTAAATTCTACCTCGGGATCAGAGAAGCCCAAGTCAACTCTGCTCCT
>SNQJ01S0083753.1:29199-54228 GCA_010110895.2 Picea sitchensis
AGAAAACATATGGGATTTCAGGTGGTAGTCACCAATTTGGAGACGCACATTTTCACAACGCCCTCCACATTTCATGGAACCACCATTGGCGATCATGATTTGGAAATTATTGACGGCATGGATGTAGCAATGAGTTTCTTGGGAAATGAGGCAATGAATAAAATTATGGGTGCTTCCATTATCAACCAGAATGATGACCTTCCGATGCTTGATGTAATCGATTAGCTTGAGGGTTTGGGGAGAGGAGAATCCAGTGAGAGCATTGAGGGAAATGACTAGTTCTACTTCGGGAGGGTCTAAAGGAGGGGTTATGTCAATGGATTCAGGTGACTCAGACACAAAGGGAGTTTCGACATCCTCTTCCGAAATATCCTCGGAGATGGCCATAAAAATCTTTTGTTCTTTACAGTTGTGGCCCGGGAAATATTTGTCATCACAGTTATAACAAAGGCCTTTGAGTTGGCGTTCATCCATTTCATCCTTGGTCAATTTTTGGATCTTTAGTGGAGAAGAGGGAGTAGTGGGAATTACTGGCTTAGGGCGAGGGATAAAGGAGTGTTTTTGGTTTTGAGAATATACAACTTGTTGTGCTTCTTTAGCTCTTTTATTAGCCTCCACCCAACTCTGAGGCCGAGCCATGAGGACATGGGCCCGAATCTCATCCTTGAGGCCGCTAATAAAATGCTCTCGAAAAAAGGCATCATACATGCCCTCTGTTCTAAAAGCCAGGTGCTCAAAGGAAGCTATAAAGTCTTCCACTGTTCCTAATTGTTTCAACTTTGTCAAACATCCCAAATGGTTGGTGTCAGTGTCAAAGCGTTCATAAATATCTGCCACAAAGTGTGTCCAAGCAATATACCCTTGACGAGAAGTTTTTCTCCATTGCCACCATTGCCAACGTTCTTGATCTAGATGGAGAACACCATATCGGATTTTGGCCAAGTCATTTGTAATGTCGTATAAAGAGAAATAATGTTCCATTTGGGTTACCAATCTAGTGGGGTCTGAGCCATCAAATTTGGTCACATCCACCTGTGGAAGGCGTAGGTCACGTTGAAAGTGATGGTTCTGAAAGTTATGGGAATGAGGGGAATGGTCACCTTCAGTATGTGGAGGTGAGGAAGAGGAAGGGTTATCTGTAGGGATATGCAGTTTGGTGCAGAGTTCCGAAAATATTGATTCAATCTAGGCGGTGAGGTCTTGTTTGATTTCCTCCCTTGAGGACTGCATGGTGGTATTGATGGCGGCAACATTGGCACTGAGTTGTTTCACTTCTTGTTGGGTCTTGATGAGACCATATTGCAAGGTGTTGAAGCGAGCTTCCAAGTCTTGGCTACAGGTATGGGCCATGAGGATGGGGGAATTGAAAAGGGGCAGGTGGGGTCAAAACTTTTACTGAAAAATGGTATGGATGAATGTGATAAGGGCGAAAAGGTGAATCCAATGGAATAGGTCTCAAATAATGGTGAAAATTTTTCCAGACCTTTTTTATTTTTTTACACCTGTGGAGTTAGACTCTGGTCTGAAGAATACTACAGAGAGGAAATGCCCAAATGCTTAACCAGAAAGAAATGTGTATTTCCTTGGCAACCCAAACATAGTTGCGCGGCAATAGATCTCGTCTATTTTAATTTTTTATGTTTCTATCCCCAAGGGTTAGGTATTCAAGGGTTCTACAGACAAGGGTTTTCCCTGTGCTATAGCTCTCTGATATACATGCAGGGTCCAACAGTAGTACTCAACCCAATATCTCAGGGAACTGACTAAGGATGATAGACCATACCCTTAGTTGTACTACCTGACTACCGAGGTACTAGAGAGTATCTTCCCGAGTGTTTTTCTCGATGACACTATAGCAGTCAAGTGCCAGATCGATTTATCTAAAGAGGGATTTCAGGTAATCTAGGTTGATCCGTACACAAGTGATGTCTGATGCGCTACCACCTAAAGGGGTACCAACAGGGGTTACAAGGGTGGCCAACATATGTGTGCTTAAGTACCACTTGTATTTCCTGCGTGTATGAATCCATCAACCATGGGTTTACACACGTAATGACAGATCTTTGTGGCTTAAAGACATCGGAATACGTCTCTACCCTGAAAAAAAAATTTAACCCACACTTTCTGCCGAGGAAAGTGCTCTGATACCACTTGTAATATACCAGATATAAAATGTATGAAGAACAAAAATAAAATGCTAGAAATGGCAGAATAATAGCAATATAACCAAAACATTCACCACAATAGCACTGAAATGATATGAAAATAATAAGAGAAATAACACTTTGAATCTAAAAGCAATGTTCACAGGCCTCTTTGAGGGGGCAACCTCTAGTTGAGCAGAGCTCTATTACAATAATATCCAAGTTAGTTTTCTCATACCCTCGACTCCTATTTATACTAAAAAGAAGCATCTAGAGGAAGATCCTTCTAGAAGCGGAAGCTTCTATTAGGTTTTCTTACATCTGCATTATTCTATTTTATTGAAAGGCCTTATTAATATTGACCTTTATTACATCTGAATATATTTTTCTACCTATGTGCGGGTTAGGACCCTAACAATCTAAGCATGTAGATCTCAGCCGCTCAGATCCACGCACCTCTTAAAATAAAGTGCTCAATCACAAAACTTAGGATAAGTGGGTTTTTAGCCCACTTCTTGTCATTATTTTTCCATGGTGTCCATTCTGAAGGAAGAACACCCCCTTTACCAACATATGTGATAACATAAGGGTTGATATCTATGTTTCAAATTGAGCCCAACTTTGGAGATGTGCCAAATGTTACAATATAGGTATTCCCAAGATACCCCTCAGATTCTATTGTCTTGGACTATTCCAATGCTTCTCTTGGAATTTTAATTCTTTGATGCATTAGAGGAATTCTATATGAAGGGAGCAATCATCCAATAAACCACTCTTTATTTTTCCTATCATGGATATGATGAGTTATTTTAATCATACAATATTCCAACTTCTAAGCATATTCCCATGTAGTCTATCTCACCATATACTTGATATCATTTAACTAAGCAATACTTTCTTTTTTTTACATAGGATACTAAAATTCATAAATAAATTGTTTCTTAGCCTCATCTAAGGTTGGATATGATCCACCTTGTGGACCATGCATAAAATTCATATACCGCTACAAGGCTCTTCCCCACAAATATTTCTAAAAATATACAATATTTGTTGTCATGGAAGTTCCATTAGCATTCCATATAGCTTCACAAAGAAACTAATTTTGTTATGCATCCTCTTCACCTCTACCTGAGAACTTAGGTAACCTTAATGTAGATCCTCCTTATATTCCTTCCAAATTAGAAGGAATTCCAACAAACAATGAATCTTCTAGGTCTTGGTTGTGATATAAATTTTCAATATGGTCAAGGGATGTGCTACCACCCTCTTGATTGACTTTTGATTTATTTCCACTGCTACCACTACTCTTACCAGTCTTTCCTCCTAACATTAGTTGATTACTTGAGAAATAAACTAGGATCAACATAGTTTATTGAATGTACTTTATTTTTCAAAGTTGCCTAGGGTGTGGCAAGGGGTAGGTCGAGTGCCCTAGTCATAGGAAGTACCACATTCACTTTGGTGGATTCTTCACCTTTAGAATTAAAAAGACATATGAAAGAGGATCCTCCAACTAATCATCACCTTATGTTCTTCTATTTCTTAGTTCTTCAAAACTTGGTTAGAATGCAACTTCTCCTAAATTTAGATTTATCACATCAATTCAAACTTCAACATCCATCGATATCCCTCTCCAATTCTATCTTTTATATCCCATCAATGTTCCTTCCAATAGTACTAGATTAGTAGTATCTTCCCCTATCCAAATGCCTCCTCCAATCACTACAATAAACATGGGTATTATGACTTCACACAATGACTTGAGTTCAAAATTTACTAAGTTACTAATCCCCTACCTCACATGGGCTTCCCACTTCTTAATCAAATTAAGGCAATGCTCAATGGCATGTCCTATAAAGTGGAAATGGTTACACCTTGGCTATCGAGGAAGTGGGAAATCTTGAGATATGTGCCCCACCTTGTCACATTTATTGCATCTTATTGGTCTGGGCCTACCACCTATTGTCCTTTTGAATACCCTCCTCTTTTTCCTCTACCACCCCACCATATGGTTAGGAGTTTTTTTCCACCCAAAATGAAATATTATCCATTCTCTCAACCAGATCTTGTAAGCCTAGAAGTTTTCTATATTATGTGCGTCCATTCCATAGAACTTGTAGTGAATATTTACAGGGACCAAGGAGTAATTATATAGAATAAGAAAATGTTGTAGAGGGTATCCATATCCTTTTCAAATCTCACAATGCTCTCATGTTTTCACATTTTGAAAATGTCCAAATGAAGACCCACTTGTAACTCCACCTAAAGGTTTTCTTGGGAATGGGCCAACTGAAGTGATCTGCGCAAATTCTCCATTGAGTAGATGGAATTTATTTTCATGATGCAACTCCTCTTTACAACTGGTACACGACACTTTTCCTCTTCCTGGTTTATCTTCAATGAGTTATTAAATCTATTATCTAAGGTTTTATATCTATGTTTGAAATTGAACCAACTCTGGAGATGTGCTAAATGTCACGATATATGTATTCTTGAGATACCCCTCCATAGATTCTATTTTCATGTCCCGTTCCAATGTTTCTCTTGGAATTTTAATCCTTTGATGCATTAGAGGAATTCTAGTTGAAGGGAGCAATCATCCAATCAAACACTCTTTATGTTTCCTATAATCACATATATGATTAGTTAGTTTACTCATACAATCTTCCAACCTCTAATAAGATTCCCATGTAGTCTATCTCGCCATATACTTTATATAATTTAACTCAACAATACTTTCTTTCTTTGACTTAGGATACTAGAGTTCAGAAATATATTGTTTCTTAGCCTCATCTAAGGTTAGAGTCGATCCACCTTGTGGACCATGCATGAAGTTCATATACAATTGCAAGGCTCTAGACTACAAATATTTCTAAACATCTACAATATTTGTGGTCAAGGAAGTTCCATTAGTGTTCCATATAACTTCACAAAGAAGATAATGTTGTTATGCATCCTCTTCACCTTTACCTGAGAACTTAGGTAACCTTAATGTAGATCCTCCTTATATTCCAGCCATATTACTAGAAGGAATTCCAACAAACTGTGAAACCTCTAGGTCTTGGTTGTGATATTAAATTTTGATCATGTTCATGGAATGTGCTACCACCCTCTTTATTGACTTTTGATTGTTTTGCACTACTACCACTAGTCTTACCACTATTTCCTCCTAACATTGGTTGATTACTTGAGAAATAAAATTAGGATCTATAGAATTTCTTGAATGTACCTAATTTTTCAAAGTCACCTAGGGTGTGGTAGGGATATGGTGAATCCACTAATGATAGGAAGTATCACAGTCACATTGGGGGATTCTTTACCTTTGGAATAAAAAAAACATATGAAAACATATCCTCCAACTAAACATCTCCTTTTGTTCTTTTATTGCTTGGTTCTTCAAAACTGAGTTAGAATGCAACTTCTCCTAAATCAGGGATGATTTTAATGATGGAAATTTATTTTAAAATGTAGAAACCTTGGAAAATATTAATAATCCTTCATATGTCAACTATAAATGTTTGGTGATATTTTTTAAAAATATTCAAATTTATGAGTATTTTATATAGTTTTTATAAAATTTTGGCGATTTTTAAGGTAAAATAATTTTATCCTGTAGAATTTGGGTGAATCATTTTTAAAATAACGAAACTCGTTTTTGGAAAAACCATGGAAAATTAGCCCATGAGCGAAATTTAGCCCCTAAAATCATCCATGTCCTAAATGTTGATTTATCCCATCAATTAGACTTCAACATCCATCCATATCCCTCTCCAATTACATCCTTTAGATCTCATCAATGTTCCTTCACCATTTTTTTCTTTTGTTGGGCATCCTTCCAACATCAAACCTCTTCCTTTCAACCATTAATTTTCCAACTCCCCTTGCTTATTTAGATTTTAAAACTCTCACAACCTTCCTTCATTGCTTCCTTTGCAACCAATCTCCTTCTATAGTTGTTCTCTCTTTTTCTTCACTATGCACATCTATAAAAATCACCATTGGTTAGTAGCTTTTTCTCTATTCAAAACACATTTATCCCTTTCAGTAATTGTTTCTCCCCCCCATGGTACTAATTCTTGTAATACCTTAGCATTGTTGGAACATAGTGTTTATTTAACCATGTTAATAGGTTCAAAGGGAAGCATACCTTCTTCAATCAATAACATCTTAATCCAAGTCAAGATTTCTTTTACTAACCTCGTGCATGCTCCCCTCTCTAAGTCTTTCTTTTCCTTTAAAAATGATTGACACGCATCTGCAACAAATTCCACGAAAACCCTCCCACATGATCCCCTCTCTAACTCTTTCTCTTCTTTGAAAATTATTGATATGTGATCTACAACAAATTCCATGAAATCCCTTCCACCATTGTCTTCACCTAAAAATCAATTATCTAACTATTTCTCTTCTTTGAAAATTATTGATATACATCTACAACAAATTCCATGAAATCCCTTCCACCGTAGTCTTCACCTAAAAATCAACTATATAGGTTATTTGATGATCCACTCATTGAAACGAAACTAATTTTTTGGATGTTCCTGCATGCACCCCTCTATAACTCTTTCTCTTCCTTTGAAAATGTTTGATGTGCATCTACAACAAATTCCAAGAAACTATTCCACCATAGTCTTCAGTGAGAAATCAACTACTTAGATTATTTGATGATCCAAACTTTGAAGTGCAACTAACCCTTACATGTTCATCTCACTAAATCTTTTCCTGCCTTCGAAAATGATTGATAAATTCCATGAAAACCCTTACAATGTAGTCTTCACATATAAATCACCTAACCCTCAAACCCTTCCAATGAGAAATAAATTAGGATCAACATAGTTTATTGAATGTACTTTATTTTTCAAAGCCACCTAGGGTGTGGCAGGGGGTAAGCCGAGTGCCCTAGTCATAGGAAGTACCACATTCACTTTGGTGGATTCTTCATCTTTGGAATTAAAAATACATATGAAAGAGCATCCTCTAACTAATCATCACCTTTTGTTCTTCTATTGATTAGTTCTTCAAAACTCAGTTAAAATGCAACTTCTCCTAAATGTAGATTTATCACATCAATTTAGACTTCAATATCCATCGATATCCCTCTCCAATTCTTTCGTTTATATCCCATTAGTTTTCCTTCGCCATTTTTTCCTCTTGTTGGGTGATCCTAGGACAATGTTTTGAATATACGATAGTACTAGATTGGTAGTATCTTCCCCTATCCAAATGCCTCCTCCAGTGAGTCACTGCAATAAACATGGGTATTATGACTTCACACAATGACTTGGGTTCAAAATTTACTAAGTTAGTAATCCGCTACCTCACTTGGGCTTCCCACGTCTTAATCAAATTAAGGAAATGCTCAATGGCATGTCCTATAAAGTGGCAATGGTTACACCTTGGCTATCGAGGAAGTGGGAAATATTGAGATATGTGACCCACCTTGGCTATCGAGAAAGTGGTGCAGCTGCCATGCTCCCACATATTACATAGTCACTGTGCCGCCGACTTGTTTAACACAACCAATCGCTGCCCTGTCTGTAGGCAAGAAGTTGCAATTGAAAACAAGGAGACTCCAGAACGAGACAACCATACTTGATCTATCAAAAACATATTATGTAATGTATTTTTTTTAATTAATTATAAAATATATTAATGTATTTAAATTTTTATATTAGTTTATTGGATTATAGAAATATTTTCAATAATATTATATAATATAATATATATAATATTATTTCAACTATTGTAATATTTAAAACTATATTAAATATCTATACAATAAAAATAAATCACTAAACATATACACAAGAATGACAATGATATAAGAACTCAAAAGGTTCATATCTATCAAATGAAAATTTTGTTACTAAATATTGGCATTTGCATTTAATATATTATAATTGAAATAATGTATCATAATTTAGAATTTTTTTCACACGGGAAGTCGTCCACTTACAAGGGCTATTTCATTGCTTGTGAGCCTCTTCTCATTGGAAGACTCGTGTGCTCTTATTGGAGGACTCTAGAAGATTTACATTGCACTTTTTAGGAAGGCTTGTGATCTTGCATGTGATTTGTGGATTTCTTTGGAGGGGCCTATCTCTTTGGAGGGTTTTATGATTTTGACAATGTTTTTTCTTACCCATATGTCCATCTTGGAAACTTAAAGGGGTTGAATTGCACATTTAGAGGACATGGTTGAACATCTACACACTTTTTGGATTTTTAGAGGTTAATATTGTATCTTACACAATCATTTTTCTTTCTTTAGAGAGGACATCCATCCCTCTTGAGCAATTTTTATCTAGATCATTGTACATATGGCTTCACCACCCTATTTTGTTGTTGTTTTAGGGTAAGTAATTGTAAGACAATTGAATTTTACTTTTCTTATACTAGATCTAAGGGTTTATCATGAGATAATGTTATTTTATTGTAAAGGATGTTAGAATCACTCAATAAACATAGGTGCTCTTCCTCATTATCACTCATGGTTGGAATTTTGGAGTCTTCACTCCTTGGACCTTAATTGACATATCTTTCCTGGAGCATTTATGGTGTAAATTATTTCATTTTGGGGGTGGTTTTTGCTGAGAATTAAGTTGAAGAGACCAGTTGTTAGGGCCATGTGTTTTTGAAGAGGCGAGTTGTTTGGATTGTGTGTTGTTGAAAAAGAAGGTCGTTAGGCCCATAAGCATTCTTTCCAGGTGAGAGAATTGTTGGGAGGGTGTACACTTGCATGTCTAATTAATATAGATGAATCCATCCTGGAGCAAGAAATGTGAGAGAACCTTGAGTCTATTCACTCCTCGTCGGGAGAAAAACTACACCTGGGCCATTCACCACTTACAAAGCTCTGTGAGTGAATGAGTCGTTTCCCTTGGTCAAATCCGCATAATCAATTTGGGAGAATTTTTGCCCGATGTTGTTAATTGGATAAACATCGACACTCTCTCTCAGTGAGGGAGACATTCTGCATCACGCCAAGTTTGTCTTTGAAGTATAAAAAATTTGTCTTAGACAGAGGCTCGGTGAGAATGTTCTCAATTTGCTCATCTATGGATATTTATTGGAGCTTTAATATGCCTTTTTGTGCTATGTCTTGGATGAAGTGATATTTGATCTCAATGTGCTTTGACTTGTCATGAAATATTGGATTTTCCAAAAGCTCTTGATTAAATAGTCCTGCAAGAAGTTTCTAAAGCCATATTACTTATGTTGTACTGAGTGCTATAGAAGTCTACTTATGTTGTACTACGTGCTATAGAATTCTTCTTCCTACTAAACCAAGATATTATAGTTGATCCTAAGCTAAAGAAACACCCTGAGGTGATGTTTATGTCCACTACACTTCTTGCCCAGTCAGAATCAGTATATCCCTACAACCTCACTTCACCACCTGAGTCATATCTCAGACCATATCCAACTGTACCACGCAAGTACCTCAACAAATGCTTTGTTGCAACCTAATGGAACTTATATCAAATGGAACTTTTGTGACTAAATATTGTCTTTTTCATTAATATATTATAATTTAAAATTAATATATCATAATTGAAATAATATATAATAATTTAGAAATCTTGTATCACACATGATTATAATTATTGGAACTGATTTAGAGGAATTTGTCCACTTAGAGGGGCCATTTCATTGATTGTGGAGCCTCTTCTCATTGGAAGACTCATGTGTTCATATTGGAAGGCTCTAGAATTACATTGCATTTTTAAGGAAGTCTTTTTTACCTTGCATGTGATTTGTGGATCTTTTTGGAGGATTTTATTTTATGATTTTGAGAATGTTTTTTCTCTCAAGGATTTTATTTCATGATTTTGAGGATATCCATAGGTCCATCTTGGAAATTTAAAGGGATTTACTTGAACATTTAGAGGGTATTGTTGAGCATCTACACACTTTTTGGGCCTTTGAAGGCTGTTGGTTATTATTTTATCTGAGTTTATATCTTTAACTTGATTGACCCAGGGTTCATATCTACTAGGGTTCCAACAAAGCCTTTAAAACTATTGTCCCTCCTGGTAAACCATAAGGCAACACAACGCACAGAGTGCACTGCGTACTCTCACCTAAGATAGTCTTAATGGGTGACTACAAAACTCAAATGTTTGCAGTCTAGGATTGAGTGGAGATCTGAAAAGTGTGCATTGAGAGATCTATTTAACTTATTACAGTAATAAATTGTCATTCATGATTATGCATGGCATATTATCAACTCATACATTCAACATACTAATATCTACTTAGAAACAGTAAGGAAACACATGCATTCAATCACATAACACGGGTTTTACTGTGGTTCACCCCCTCCTGGGCTACGTCCACAAAGATATGGCTCTTAAGCTCTTATATTATAGCAGTTCCAAAACTCGTCTCGAGCTTGTCTTGCTCAAATATCAATTCCAACTCGTTGCGTTTATCCTTTACCCGTTGCAGTTCGATTGTGTTTGTGCATGCATGAGACTGTATCTCTTATGTAACGTTGACTTGCAGTTTATATAGGGCCTTCGTGGGTATCTGCAGAAATACCAACTAAAATTGCACCAAATCCTTTAGGGGTGTCTGCCCCATGATCTCTTCTATGCACAACATGCTGGGTGTAATGTGAAACGTTGCACTCAGATGTGGTATTGTCTAGATTATATCTCGCTCACCTGCTTCATGTTCTCCTCCTGTTTGTGATGATGATGGTCATTTTTCTATGTTGTTGTCGGCTACCTGTGCTTCCCTGATCTGTATGAGGAGTTGTCACATGTCTTCCATATCTTCTTCAATTCTATCCCTTTGGTGCACCACATTCTCAAAATCCATGGATGTGCGATCCTGGACCAATTGGGCTATCATTTCTCCATCATCCTCCATGATCGTGTATTCTAGAGGTGTTTTATGTGCCTTCATCATCTTGCGCGCACCCCCCGTCTGAGTAGTTGGTCACTTAGTCAGTCCTGGTTCTTGCGGAGTAGGACTTGGTGTAGTACCCTGCACTGCCTCGGTCTGTTTCTGTTGTACTTGGATCGCTTGAGTGTTTTTCTTCTTCCCCATCTGGACTCCTATATTTGATGTCCCCCCTTTCTTCTGCTTTGGTTTTTTCTGGTTGGTCCTTGGTTTCTTAGGCATTGTGACTTCCTGGGGTTGTGCCTGTTCTTTCCCTACCACCTTAGCATGTGTAGGTTCCTTCCTTGCCTCCTCCTCTACCATGTTGGATTACTGAGAGGGGGGGTGAATAAGTAATAGAGCAATTTAATCCCTTTTGAATTTATAATCCAAGTGTTATATCAATGAAGCATTATTATCCAATAAATGTAAAGTAAATAAGCAATGAACAAATGAACAATCATACACATACACAGTACACCAGTGTTTTACATGGAAACCCAAATCGGAAAAAAACCACGGAATGATTTTTCTTATATGTCTTGATGAATTACATTCATTGGAAGCACCAACTTCCTTTGTTTTCCAGTTGCAACTGGAAGGAGGCTCCAACCCCCTAGTTTCTCAGGCTACAACCTGAGGGAATCTTCAACTCCCCAAATCTCTGGCTACAACCAGAAGGAGGCTACAACCCCCAATGTTCTTCGGATACAACCGGAAGGTGGCTACAACCACCTGTCCTTGCCCCGTCCTTCCACCCTGAAGTAGAAGTAGAATGATGGAACCACTGTCACACTATCACTGTGAGATATACCACGGTAAATTTGTACCGAAGTGAATGATGGGAACCACTGTCACACTATCACTGTGATATACCACTGTAAACATGTACCAATAAATCTGAACCATGTATCAACCATGTATCAACTCTATAGAATCAACTCAGACATAAAACATCAAGTGCATCAACCATGCACCCACCTCAGGAATCAACTCCTCAGACATAAACAAGTGCACAACTATGCACCAACCTGTAATCAACTCCAGGCCTATAAACAAGTAACCATGCACCCAACCTTAATCAACTTGTGGCCTGATAAACAACAAGTGTACTTCAACTATGCAATCAACCTTGTAATCAACATACAAATATAAAATAATTGTATCAACTATGTACCAAGTAGTATAAAATTAATCATGTGTCAACTACTCATCAACTATGACTCGTCAATATGTACCAACATCATCAACTATACACCTCCATGTATATAAAGCAACTCATCAACTACTGTCTCAAATTCATGTACTCAACATGTACCCTCAACCAAAAGCCCTCATCAATTTCCTATATCATAAAAATCTGATTTTGTAGCTCTATAATAGACCCAGTTGTTTCATCGCCATTTCTATAAACTTTCATTAACTTTAACAGTAAGAAACTAGCATTTTATCAAACTTTTCTTTTTAGTCTCACATGCCTAGTTTTGGGATTAGTCAACAACCCTAACTTGAAGTAATCATAACTTTGAACCTGTAATGTATAAAGATCTGAAACTGGATACACAATGTTCTTTCAAGCATTTATGCAATTCCTCCAAGTGGTACTACTTTGAACCTCTCAAAAGGAGTTATAGTGTGCATACCTTGCTAAATTCTGGCTTATTCTAGAGATCGACCTTGTAGAGAGTGCCCTGCAATAAAATATTTGATGAAATGATATGAAACTATTACACATAATACTACCGATTGTACCTAACCAACACATTTTGTCTCACCAATTTGGATCTGCTATGAAGAAGTTATGACGCTTTACTCTAAACACTTGATTTTGACTAGTTTCAGGATCAATAAACCCTATTTTCCACATAGTGTAACTCCTCTTAAAATACAATGACTCACAAGCGTAATTTTGAACCATACATATACTTGGATATGTTTTTATCACTTGCATAGAAATTGTATCTTTTGAATCATTATAGAAAAAGTTATAGCGAAAATGGTGAGATGACCTAAAAATAGATACCTTAGAAAGCACCATCAAAAGAATCTCTATCTCGTCCTTGCATTTCAGCCTTATTTTCTCACTTCTTCAGAATTTCATCTTAGATATCATTTTGTAAACCAGACACCTATATATATATTCAATATGCTCAAGGTGATTCAAATGAGAGATTTTGCCTCTTATTTATACTCTCCAAGTAGCTTCCCTTTAAAAACATCTTCTAGGTCACTTGGCCCCACTTTCCTTATTTTAGATTGTATCCACTTAATTTCTCCATTAAAATTATTATTATTGAAATAATATTAACTCATTTCTTTGGTCACTTAACTCATTTTCCTTATTTTAGGGTTAACCACTTCCTTCCATAAATATTCCTTCTTGGATTTTGTCACCTTACTTTATCATTTCTTGATTTTATTGCCCTTGATTATTTAAATAATCCACCTTGAATAAATAATATTAACCCATTTCTAGGTTACTTAACCTATTTTCCTATTTTAGGTTGTCCACTTTCCATAAATATTCCTTCTGATTTTGTCACCTTATTTTTATCATTTCCTTCTTTAGGTCACTTTGACTCTTGACTTGGGGCTTCAAGCCTTCATGTGAGGGTCCTTCATCTCATAAGGCCATAACTCTCAAACCAGGAGGATATATGTGACATTCCATACCAATTTAAATGGCATGACGAGCACTATCCATCTAGATAGTTTCCACCAACAATTTCCCTTGATCTTCATCCTGTTATTCCTCATACAAGCATGGGTCCTCCAACCATTCTTTCTAGGATAACTCAATCCAAAAAGGCTCCTCTGTGAGGGATTTCACCATAAGGGGACCATTACTTTGGAGTTCATCCATTTGTACACCTTATCAATCATGATAAGACAATAATGAGTCATCTATACCTTTTTCCAACAATGCATCATACCAATGGAACCATCGATCCATTCTTTCATCATGTATCAATGACAACTCATTGATCCATCTTTCATCTGTGTATTCCTTTGTAATAAGGATAATATGCATATTATATTACATCAATCATCAATCAATCAATCCTTTTGACATCAATCAATCACTTGACATCAATCAATCAAACTATTGGTATCAATGACAATATTGATCCAACAATCTTCCCCTTTGGCATTGATGGAAATAATAACATTGATGTCAACACTAATTAATAATTATTGATATCAACATGTAGATACAACATGTTCTACATCAATAGTCAATGTGACTATCTTCCACATCAATCTCTCTATGATTTTGACATCAATCACATCAATGATTATCTCCTTTTCGACATCAATGGCAAGGCTATTCTCCTTCTGGGGTTACTTCCCCTTGCTTGAACTCTTGCTGCTCCCCTATCTGAATTCCTTTGATCCTCCTCTTATCAATCTTCCTTTTGAACAAGGGATATCACCTAATGTAACATTCAAATCATATCAGTCATGTTCCTAAACCATGCCTTCGTCTCTTCCGTGATTCTGAGCAATCTGATCCACTGAACCATGCCCTTCGTCTCTTCTCGTATTTGATAAATATCTCCTCTTTTGTCATCGATGGAAAATGTATCTTTCCACCGGGGCTTCCCCCAAAAGAATATCCTCTCATGGTGCTTCCTCATGTACATTCCAAGACATAGAAGATAAGCATTCAAAAGCATTCGCTTTTGGAGTAAAAATAACTCCAAGTCTTGGCGAAGATATTCAAAGCTCCTCCTACGGAAGGGCTTTCACCCATAAGGGGACCACTTTGGAGTTCATCCATTTGTACACCTTATCAATCGCGATACATTGCACAATGAGTCATCTATACCTTTTTCCAACAATGCATCATATACCAATGGAACCAATATCGACATCTTTCATCATGTATCAATGACAACTCATTGATCCATCTCATCTATGCATTCTCATCAAGGACAATACATATTATATTACATCAATCATCAATCAATCAATCCTTTGACATCAATCAATCACTTGACATCAATCAATCAAACCATTGGCATCAATGACAACATGATCCAACATACCCCTATAGGTATGTCTCAAGTGAGGATTGGAATCCTCCATTCGTCCTCCCAATCCTTGATGACCATTTATATGTCTCCCTCCGTGATGCAATAGCACATTTGTAGACATTGTTTGTTGGGGTCCTTTCGGGCCTGGATCCACATCGCATGTCGAGTGGCTTTGAATTTAGTTATGCCCTGACAGTGTGAAACATCCTTCGGTGTTATCCTACACATGTTGGCGATGGTATCCTCTAGATCGTGAAGATATCCTTCAAATATACTTGTGTTTATATTTTTGTTCCTAGCGTCTGAAGTGATGCCAAGAAATAAGTATCTCGCTCCATGATTGGGTTTGGGTCTGGTGGCGAAAAATACATAGTTCACTTCCTTCCATCCCATAATGACTATCATTATGATCAGCCATGAATAATTAAATTATGTCCCCGGATCCTACGCATCCTTGCAATCATCTAGAAATATATTCAAAAGATAATGGGCCTAGCTTATCGTGGTGCTCTCGACACACTATGTTGTAGTTGTGACAACCCCGACCGAGACTTCCTCCTTGCAACATTTTCTAAGTAGCTTGCGGGCCATGATTTTCATGGCCATTCTTGTCGCGCTATGACTAATCCGTTTAATAATGATTTCGCACGTCCCCCTTTCAGTTCCATATTTCTTCTTCATCTCTTCAGCGAGTGCTTTATCCTTTGTTTTACCATCGAGGAACTGTGTGGGGTCCATGTCCCTTGATGGTAGTCCTGTGATGTGTGCAATGAGCTCTACGTCTATTTATACGAGCTTGTCCAACCACAAATCTTTGCCATGTGTGATCGCCATCAATTGTTTGATGGAATTGTTTGCATATTGTCCTCTGCCAAAGTGTGGTTATAGCTCCAACAGCCCTAAAATTCCATTTTTTTCCAATCCTTCTACCCACCGGAGTGGTTGATGAATCGGTTCCCCAAATGGATCTACACCCACTGTCTGTAGGTAGAATTTCTTCGCAAAATCCGGGAACTTGTCTGTGTTTGTTACATCATGGTTTGAGTATTTTAACTTCTTGACATAACCTAGCAAGTATTCTTTCACCCCCACCCCTTTTGGTATACGTGGAAAAACAATTTTTGCGGTAGGTTGTATGCGCAGTGACCTAGGTACTTGTTTCTTGTCCTTTTTCTATCGTGGCTAACTCGAGGTTCCAACCTCCATTGGTCATTCTTCGGCATATTGTTCTGGTCGGCTCATGACATCTTACATTGCTCCCTCCTGTGGGTGTTCTGACATGGTCGTTTGTGATTCCTCTGGCTCGGTTGCTTCGTCTTGATTTGGAGCTGTCCCATTGACTCTTAGAGCTTTCTCAGGGTATTTTAGTTGCGTTGGACTTCTTGCATCCTCATTATGTCGACCCTGCCCCTCTTCTAGCCTATCGATGTCCATGCCCACAGATGTTGTATGTGTTGGGTATGTGTTATATTCTTTGCATGTGTGTGTGTGGGCGCATCAGATATGATAGTTGTGTCTGACGATCCCTCTAGTAGTGCTCTTTGTGTCATGTGCATTGGGCACTTTCCTAGGGGGGGAAGGTATTCTCCCCCCTAGTTACACGCATCATTCAGCAATGGGTAGTAGCCTGGGGCCAACGGGGTTCGAGGCATCGACTAGAAATTTTTTTTTTGGGCGGTTTTTTCTATTTTTAGCGGTTTTGTAAATTAATATCGGACTAAGGGATTAGGGTTTTGGTGTATACAAAATACCTAAAAAACATTTTATATATTGTATGGTGAATGGTGA
Source organism: Picea sitchensis (assembly GCA_010110895.2). Lineage (NCBI taxonomy): Eukaryota > Viridiplantae > Streptophyta > Pinopsida > Pinales > Pinaceae > Picea > Picea sitchensis. The sequence continues at coordinate 46,058 of SNQJ01S0083753.1, forward strand.
AATTCGATATAATGAATATAAGAAAGGTTTTCCTAGTTGAGGGTTTCCGGTATAAAATCTTTGTGTACTCTGTGTATGAGCCATTGATTAAATTCTGTTTTTCTTAAGAATCTATATGCATTGCTTTACTTCACAGGTTTAAAACTTACATGTGGTATCAGAGCTCATTTTTAGATTCAGAGGGATGCCATTGTTGTTGAGGGTTTGGCTCGGTCTTGATAGATCAAGTTTATCTTGGGTCTGTGATAAACCTGGCTTTAGTGGGAGATTTTGCAGTGGTGATTTGAGTGCAGAAAGAGGAATGGAAATATCTTCTAGAATCGAGATAGAGAAGTTCAATGGTAAAATCTTGGAGGACCTTCTTGTAGACAAAGAACAATGGATCGTTGTGGATCCTGGTACACCGTCTACTCGCACACATGCTACTGGTACACAACCTACTAGTTCACAAACTACTAGTACACCACCTACTGGTATGTCGAAGGAAGATTAGGAGAAGTTGGACAGAAGAGCAAGGAGTACTATTCGACTCTGCCTGGCAGATTCGGTGTTGTTGAATGTCTTAGGAGAATCTACAGCCAATGAACAATGGGATAAGTTGGGGAATTTGTATCAATCAAAGTCCCTGGTAAACAAGTTGTTTCTTCGAAAGAAGATGTATCATCTTAGGATGGAAGATGGAGATATTATAATATAGAAGATTGTGCTCGTTATACCATTGACGATACCCTTGTCACCCAACCATAGGCCAAAGCCACCCTCCGAGCACCTTGACCTTGGCAAAGAAGAGAATCTTGGTATCAATCCAATAGCCAAGAGAGGCTAATGCACAAAGCAAGAATAGAAACCAAGTTGACCAGGTAATCCCACCCAGAGGCTAGCACACACCTTCCCAGAAACTTGCACACAAGCTGCAACTGCACCTGCATAGATCCAGTTCACTTTGCAACTGCTGAGATGAGAATAATGAGAACTGGCGCCCTGTATTTATAGTAGTCTGGGTAGTTTTATAGGGGCTGACTTCTCCTTCTGGGTACTAATAAATTTATATTAAATATATTTCTACAACCGACAACTTTTCTAGGGTTTCCTTCACTTCTTTGCTTCCTTCCGGAGTATTCTAATCTCATCATAGGTCACAATAGAGGTTCATACCTCCCTAAGATACCATAATATTAACACTCCCTCCTAGCTAGGGATGTATGGTCTTGAGAACAACAGACCATTAAACTGGTAGAAACATGAGCACCGTCATTATTATCCAACTGGATAATCTCCTATGACAACTGGTACAATATCAATTGATAGAACACACCTATGTTTATTCAAGGTAGTACGCAACTACTCAAACCATGACACATAGTCACAATTAGTGGAGTAAATCCACCACAGTAGTATATCTCTACTGTCTGGAGACAGGTAGTCTCCATAACAATCATCTGGGCCAATCTTTCACTCAAATCTGTTAGCTCTGAAAGAATATCTGCCTCACGAATAGTGGAACATATCCACCACAATAGTTTACATCTACTATCATATAGCCTTCATAACAAACATCTGATAGCAACCTGCATAGAAACAATGTTATGATATAAACTGAAACATTTGGGCCAATCTTTCACTCATGTCTATGAGATATGAAAGAATATCTTCCCTCAGTATAGAAAATTAGTAATGTGCTATCTGCCCTATTCTTCTCAAACAAGGAAGAAGGATTATTTCTGAGTTATGAGCCTGGACTATTCCTCACCCTAGGCCATTCTTCCTACACTAATCAAAGTGCACCCTGGAAAGAATGTATAAACCCTATGGAATGTCTGAGTCTAGACCATTCCCCACCCTGGGCCATTCCTCCTACACTAATCAAAGTGCGCCCTAGAGAGAATGTATAAACCCTAAGGAATGTTTGTCCTGGACCATTCCCCACCCTGGGCCATTCCTCCTACACTAATCAAATTGCACCCTGTAGATAATGTATAACCCTAAGGAATGTTTGTCCCTGATTGATGAGCCTGGACCATTCCCCACCCTGGTCCATTCCTCCTACACTAATCAAAGTGCGCCCCAAAGAGAATGTATAACCCTAAGGAATGACTGTCTGGACCATTTCCTCCATTAACCACAAGAGGAAAAGATTGTCCTACATAAACCTCCAAGATGGACCATTCCTCATGTTAACCACAATGGGAAATCGTTGTCCGGCGAGGCGGGCCAGTCTTCTTGAGTAACCCTCAAGAAGAGAGACTGCCCTAGACCACTCCCCATGTTAACCAAAATGGGAAGTTCTTGTATATGATACATCAACAATCAGACTACCTCCCATGTTAAGCACAATCGGAAGTCACTGTCCATCAGAAATCTCAATCCACTTTCCCAACAGGAAAGAATCTGTCCAATCTGGACTATTTTTCAATTACAAAAATAAATAATATTTTCCGTGCTCCCTCCTAATCTGGAGAGTCATTTAGTCACAAAATAAAAAAATTCAATAATATGTTTCAGTGTTTTCTCCTAACTTGGAGAATCTTCCCTTTCATCTAAGGGAGTTATTTCCATGATCCCCATCTTCTCTCAGAAATATGCAAACTTGATTTTGGATAGAGGTTTTGACAAGATGTCTGTTGTCTGCTCATCAGTGTTGATATACTCAAGCTTTACCTCTCCTTCTTGGACTTTATCTCCAATAAAGTAGTATTTGATCTCAATGTGTTTCGACCTTTCATGAAACACTGTATGTTTTGATAATCTTATACAACTCTAATTATCACAATATATTATGGTCGATTATGGAATCTAATCAAATAAATCGGAGATTAACTTCCTTAGCCATACTGCTTCTATGCATGCTTCACATGTTTCCATATACTCTGCTTCTTATGTGCTGAGTGCGACAGACTTTTGTTTCCTGCTGCCCCAATATATCATAGCGGAGCCCAAGATTAAACACATACCTGAAGTACTTTTTCTGCCTTCTGCACTTCCTGCCCAATCAGAGTCTGTGAATCCATGAAGTTGGATATCACTGGATGCGGTATATCTCAAGCCATAGTTTATTGTCCCACGAATATATCTTAGGACATGCTTTGAAGCTATCCAATGCTCTTGTCTAGGTTCCACCTGGAAATGACTTAATTTATTTACGACAAAGCAAATATCTGGTCAAGTATTTACCAAATACAACAATGACCCAATTAGTTGTCGATATAGAGATGGATTTACTAGATCGGAATCTGGGACTTTCACTTTCCTTATATCTTCATTCATAGGAGTGTCTATGGACTTGTAGTCCATCATTCCAAATTTATGAAGGATATTTATTGCGTACTTTCCTTGTCCAAGGAATACTTCACCACGTTTCTACCATACTTCTAGTCCCAAGTAGTAATGCATGAGACCTAGATCTTTCATATCAAATTTAGAGGCTATTTCCTTCTTACACTAGATAATTAGAGATTCTTCACCTATTATGAATAGATCATCAACATATAATAGTAGAATCATAGGTCTGTTATCCACGACTTTGTAATAAAGGTTTGGATCTGCATGACTTTTGGAGAAACCAAGTCTTGTTAGATAGTTGTCCATTCTGGCGTACCAAGCCCTTGGAGTTTGCTTAAGTCCATATAGATATTTATTCAATCTGCAAACGTTATTATCTCTAGAATGTACCTCAAACCCTTGAGTTTGTTCAATATATACTTCTTCTTCAATTTCTCCATTCAAAAAAGTCGTCTTTACATCCAGCTGATGTAGATTCCATCCCATGGAAGTGACAAGAGATATGGTAGCTCTGATGGAGGTGTACCTTGCCATCGGAGCAAAGGTTTTGTCATAATATTTTCCTTCCTTCTGGGAGAACCCTCTGGCCATGAATCTTGCTTTGTATTTATCCACGCTTCCTTCTGTTGCATGTTTGATCTTGTATACCCATTTTGAGGTTACCACTAATTTTTCTTTAGCTCTGGGTACAATTTCCCATACTTCATTTTTCATAATGGATTGATGTTCTTCTGCCATAGCTTCTTTCCATTGTCCCTTTTGGACTACTTATTCAATTGTAGTAGGTTCTTCATCTATAAGCTTCGTCATGTATGTTGTATAACTTGAGAATCTTTTCGGTCTTTTACTCTTTCTGGATGTTCCTTCTAGAACCTTGATTATTTCTGTGTCTTGTAATGTAGCTTCAAGACAGTATGGTCATTTCTTGGTTTTTGGTATGATATCTGAATCAATGTTCTCACATGGATCCATAGGATGATCAGGTTGATCCTTTTCATTATTTGTGTTTTCTGTGTTTTCTTCATTTGGTTCTTCAAGTCCCTCTTCTTCTATAATTTATTCGATGGATTTATTGAAGGCCATCCTTTCATTGAATGTTATGTCTCTGCTAACTTCTATCTTGTGTTGTTATAGAATATATATTCTATAGGATTTGGATGAATCACTATATCCCACGAATATCCCCTTCTTTCCTGAGGTTTCTAGTTTATTTCTTTTATCTTTGGGAATATCAGAGTAAACTGGACATCCAAATATTCTTAGGTTTTCTACATTAGGTTTCTTACCTGAGAATGCTTCTTCTGGTGTCATGTCCTTCAATATATGATGAAAGATTCTATTTTGTACATATATTTCCATCATTATTGCTTCTCCCCATAGAAACATGGATAGACCTTGATCATTCAATAAGGTTTTTTTACCATTTCTTCGATAGATCTGTTCTTTCTTTCTACTACATCATTTTGTTGAGGATTATGAGGAACAATCAGCTATTATAACCCTAAATTGCACCACACATGCTTACCTGGCATCAAGCCAACTCATATCCCTTCTTTTCCAAAGCACTGCTAAACAACTCTTTGAAAATCCTATTTTATAAAGGCCCACGCGCCCTAATCCATTACTGCACGTGTGTACATGTTGGCTGACCCAAAACAACCCGTGTGGACTGACAAAAGCATGAAAAAAGGAAAGTTTCCGATTGAGCACAAAATCTATGGGTGAGTTAACTGAAAATCCCGACCATGCATGGTCGAGGGTTTGTCCAAATACCTAGCTCCTTCTAGCCTATAAAAGAAGGGGTAGGGGTCCCATTTGGAGGAGGAAAAATATAGCAAAGAAACTCTGCTCATTTACGTATTCCCATTGTCCCAACCCTTTAGCCTTTCCTTGTGCCAAAGGATATTCAAAGCAAAGTAGTTGGAGGATAGAAGAAGAGGATCCCAGGATCAGGTTCGAGGAGCGGTGGCCGGTCTCAAATTTTGTAAGTTGACTCATTCAAAGTAATAAAGAGAATGTTTTTCCCGTCCCAATTCATGAACTTTTCACAGTTTGATTAGTATATGTTTGGATTTCTAACCTGTTAGTATATAAGTAGTATGCATGCATAGTTGTTTCTTGTCTTGGATGCAGGTCATCTTTGGAAGGAGTATTGTGAACAAGTAATCAAGTACAACGGAGGATCGACATCAAATGCCAAGAACGAGGTAGGTTGATCTTTCCATGCATTTACTAAGAAAAGGGGATTTAAATCTAGGGATGAAAGTAGAAAAGTAGTTTATCTTCGTTCATATCTGCATGCAAAGTCTAAACTCTATTTTCTAGTCCGTAGGGAGATTTTACCCAACAATAGAGTTGGCGACCATACTGGGGACACTCTCTAGGGTTCCTGGAATTTTATTTATTTTTTGGGTAGTTTTACATACTAGTTTTTCTTGCCTGTTTTTTCTTTTAGTTTTTGTAAGGTCTGAGCTAGCAGGGAGTCTGGTTTTCCATACCATCTTTCTCTGTCTTTTGCTTGAATGTGTTTTTCGAGACCCACAGAGGTACACACGACCTGCATAAGTTATGCACGCGTGTACCCATGCCATACTCTCTTACAGCCTGTGTGTGAACGCTAGCTAAAGAAGTAGCAGTAGCGTGTAGAGTTCAGAGAACTTCAGAGGCAGTCATCCTCTTCCCTGTCAGAATCACACATTCTCAGAGGGTTTTATGGAATTATGTCTGAGTCTTGTTTGCTAGTAGTCCTATCTCAAATTGTTTTTTCCTTATCATTTTTTCTTTACATTATTTGTTTTTCTGTTAAAAAAGAGTGTTCAAGCCTTCAAGGGATCCTGGTTATCAATATTAGTGGTATCTTCCTGGTTTTGGGTTCTCTGTCTTCTTTTTTCTCAGAGTTTAGATATACACATGGCCTGTACAAGGTTAGCCCGCGTATACATGCCCTCTGTCTCTATCCAGCACACATTCGCACATGTGTTGTTAAAGTGACAGTCGCGTGCTTGTACATGATACTTGTTGTTGAGGGTAAGGCATTCATCCTTTCCCTTGATAAGAATTATTCCTCTCAGGTGTTTGAATCTCTATCTGAGCAGTCAATAGCTTAGGATTGATATTGCCCTTAGCTTGCTTTTTCTCATTTAAAAAGTTGTCATAAAAATAAAAGAATTTTTACAGTTTTTAGACAAGTGTGAGAGTCATTTTTTTAAAAATTGCTAGTGTGTGATTTTTTTTTTAATCTGATTCTTTGCGATCTACGATTAGGCCAAAATTATTTTTCATGGTTTTTTCTTGTCGGTATTTTTCCTTTCTTGCTTTACTAGCATTTAAATAAATAAAAAATCTCTTTTCATTTTCTTATTTGGTTGAAAAGTGTGTTTCTGCATTATTAGCCAGGGAAAAGTCATTTATTTCATAAGTTTTTGCAGTTCACTTAGATCATAAGTAGCTTGTAGTCGAGTGAAATTCCTTTGAGTTTGTTGTCCAAAATCTTAGAAAAGTTTAAAAAAAAATAAATTGAAAAGTTGTTGAAATTTTGCATTAAGTAAAAGTTTTGTTTCCAGCTTTTTTATGCATTCGTTGCTTTCATCTTTTTCACATCATCAGTTTCACCTTCATACCCCTTGACGTAAGACAAAGCCATAAAATTAACGCTAAATTGAAAATCTTCTAGACTTTTATGTTTGTAGGGTTCACCAACTAGTTCAGGATTAGGGCCTTGGATTAGGTTGGAGAGGAAACTCTTCAAGGCCATTTAAAATCAAACATTGGAGTCTGAGATAGGGAGTGTCTAAGTCCAGTGTCATGAAAGTTATCTGGGATCCCCCTCTATTACAGAAGATAAACACGAGGTCGTGTGCGGAAAGGTAGCGGAGATAACCCCTCCAAAGCTACACCAATCGTAGTGGAAAACACATATAGAGGGCTTGTTTTGGGATTCAGTCGTTTGCATTTGCCACGGGGCTTCATGGGTCTCAAATCCATTCGAGGTCCTCAGTTGTCTTCTAGACCATTTTCTCTCGATACCCTTGACAGGTTTCAGGCTCGATACCCTACTCATTGTGGTCTACCCGACTTTCGACTGTACCCGCCTGGTGACTATTCGCGCGCTGGCAACCTAGTTGCCAATATTTTTAGGGACATACATAGGTGACTGCGGGGGTATACCGCGGTACCTAGGACAAACATCGGGCCACGCTTTTCAGAGTATACCCAGAGGGTGATTCCGTGGTCGAATTGCACTTGCACCGGTAAGTTTCTCTAGTGTTGGTTGTTGTAACTGTTCTTCCAATTAATTTAGTGTTTGCTTGTCTTATCTTCTAGGAATTTTTTTTAGTGTGTGTTACTTTTGAGCATTTAGACTACCTTAGAGTTTCTTGGATATTCTCACACAGTGGAGGATCCCGAGCTCTATTGTTCATGAAGGCTTCTTGGCCTACCATCGGTTACACTGGAGCCACCCCCGCCACCATTGAGGCGAAAGCTAGACCAACAAGGGTCTTTTGAAGCGACCGGGTTACAAACCATTGTGCCCGACCAACCCCCGGAGGAATCGACCGTTTTGGAACTTGAAGCAACCACTCTTGGCCCAGTTGAAACCCCAACCACTAATTTCTTGGCACCTTTCATTGTACCAATTCAATTTCACGAGCGCCAGACAGTGTTGCACACAACAATGGAAACAACTATTGTTACCCCTTCTGGGAATTCTTCAATTCCCACCACGGTTGTCACCACAGGAGAGATTTAATCTCCTAACCCACCATCGTCGGTCCGAGCCACCATAGTATTGACCGCAACTACTTTTCACAGTGGTCCAATCCCATCTTTGGTGGTGGCCACAACCCCTTTCACACCAAGTGCGACATGCCCTCCGTTCTCATACAGGATGC
>SNQJ01S0083753.1:55507-69242 GCA_010110895.2 Picea sitchensis
AGAAGATACCATCATGAGGGCTCAATAGTTTGAGCTTATCTATTCTCAGTCCGGTTTATTATACAACATCTTGCCAGATGCGCCACGTTCAATATTGGATAAAACTAGACAGAGAGTTGGACCACATGCCGATGGTATTGTTGATTTAGCACAAGCAAAGCCCGTTGAGCAATTGACGAAGCAGTTGCAACAATTATCTATACAACACACAACGGCCAGCCAAACTACTTCTTTGGCTACTCCCCCTACCAAAACGTCGAAAGTAAACACAGTGCAGTCGACTAACCCAAAGGCCACCCAACCGCCTGAAGGGAAGAAAAAACAATGAAAAAAGGGTAAGGGGGATAAAAAACCCACTGATAATGTTGGTGGGGACAACATTGAAAAAGGGAAGGCGAGGTATCCATGCAACTTGTGCGCGGAAGACTACCCGACCCATCTATGTCCTCGACTTGCAGAAGCCCAAAAATTTGTCACGCAGCAACAACAAGCAGTGTTGACTAATCCATTTCAACATGGGCAAAATCTAACTCAAGCCTCTGCAAGCACGGAAGGGGGCAGCCAAGAAACCTACCCGCCTCCAAACAACCCCGCATCCGCGAACGTATATATGGTTAGGGGTGATGCTTTTATATCGACTAGAGCACACAACTATAGTAAACCAAGCGCTTCTGAGAAGGGTAAATAAGTTGACCTCCCATCTCTTCCTCTACAAATTGAGAAGACGTTGGGAGAAACAATCAAACTCATTCCAAAAGGTGCATTTAAAAAATCTTCTCATAACCCAAACGCAAGGGCCGCCCAGAACTACTCTGTGGTGGAAGATTTATCACAAACCCCTTGTGCAATGTCTGCTTTGGAGGTCCTCCAAAGCTACCCTGCTCAAGGGAAAGCCTTGTTAACCTCTTTGGGCTCTACTGAGACTTGTAATCCGGGTACAATCATGTTATATACAACCGACTTAAAACCTCGTCTGCCTTACCACGTAGTGTTTCAGATAGTAGTGGCTTATCCCATGAAAAATTTTACACGGAATATCTTCTGCACGGTGGTCGATGAGGGTGCCTTAACATGCGTTATGTCATTGGCATGTTGGAAGGCCATTGGCCAACCCATTTTGTCTCCATCACTTACTCTCCTCACTGCTTTCGACGGTCATTCGTTCTGACCACATGGCATCATTCCTTCTTTCCCCATGAAGTTAGGAGGGAAGACTGTGTGTGTCGAAGTAGAGGTAGTCGATGCTCCCCTCGACTATAACCTCTTGTTAGGACAAAGTTGGACTTATTCTATGCAAGTTGTGGTTGCTACAGTTTTTCGGGTCTTGTTGTTTCCACACGAGGGTCGGATAATGACCATCGATCAATTGTCTTTCTACAGACCTGACCTAGCTTTGGGGGCATCCACGGTCCCGATGATTGATAATCCTCAACCAGGTTTCGTCAACATAGGATGATATCAAATTTATATCCAATCACCATAAGGTTGAGATTTTTCAAGTTTCGTCATTCCGCATGACTTACTTCGAGGATCCATGGATACTTCCTTCCCCATCGGACATGATGGATGAGATAGGGCACCTAGGCATGTCCATGCCCTTGTCTACCACTGAAGTAGCATACTCTTTAGTCCAGAAAGCTTCAGCTAACACTGATCTAACTCCTGCACAAGAGTTAGATTCACTTCTAAAGCCTATTTGGGCTTAGGGTTCTCTCGCTAACATTGATTTGTTAGACTTAGTCTTGCCTTCTGATAATGTAGTAATCGAAGCAATGACTAGTCCGGACAAACCTTGGGAATATCTTCATCACAGATCATATTTTCTCCCAGAGTTAAGCCGAATCGAAGCAGGAGAATTCACCATGACCATGACAGGAGATCAGTCGTGTCCTATTAATATTTTAGCTACACATGAAATTTATGCGGAGGGAAATATGGAAACTATCGTTGAAACTATACCAATCAACATGTCCCGAAACCCTGGCGTCATGGAGAACGTCTTCCTCAGAGCGAATTTTTCCCTCGAAGAGATTCAAATCTACACGGATCTTTTCAAAGAATTTCACGACGTTTTTGCCTGGTCTTATGAGGAAATGCTAGGTATCAATCCAAAAATAGTTGAACATGAAATCACAATGTATCCTAATGCCAAGCCTATCCAACAGAACCTTCATTCAGTTAATCCTAAGAAAAAAGTAGCCATCAAGATTGAGGTAGAGAAATTTCTAAAGGCAGGTTTTATCTATCCTATCCATTTGACTCAATGGGTGTCAAATCCTGTGCCGGTCAATAAAAAACAAGGAACGATTCGTGTATGTACCGAATTTCGTGATTTAAACAAGGCATGTCCCAAAGATAATTTTCCAACACCATTCATCGACCAGATCATTGATGAATGTGCTGGTTGTGAAGCCTTTTCTTTCATGGACGGTTTTTCGGGATATAATCAAATCCAAATCAAACCCGAAGACCAACACAAAACGACATTCATTTTTCCTTGGGGTACATTCACATATCGTAAGATTCTTTTTGGTCTTAAAAATGCTGGAGCCACCTTCCAGTGGGCCACGTATTTTACTTTTCATGATCTCAAGTATATAGTCGAGGCCTATCTAGATTATTTAGCATCGTGATCTCGCAAGAGAACGGATCATCCCACACACCTTAGACTGATCTTTGAACGTTGTCGCTACTTTCGGATTCGCTTGAATCTAAACAAGTGAAGCTTCTACATAACGTCAGGACGTTTTTTATGTTTCATTGTTCAACAACATGGATCATGGTCGATCCTCTCAAGGTGGAGGCAATAATCCAGTTGCCCCCCCCACGCACAATCCTTCAGCTTCAAAGTCTACAAGGCAAGGCGAACTTTTTACGACGCTTCCTCACCAACTATGTTGAAATTACCAAGGGATTTATGTTCTTACTGAATAAAGATGTTCCTTTTTACTGGGATGATGCCACTCAATGCTCTTTCAACGCATTAAAACACACCCTCACAACTTCCCCTCTGCTATGGCCACCTAACTATAACAAAGATTTCTTATTATATCTGGTTGCCGCAAAGTCAACCATTGGCATGGTTTTAGTTCAGGAAGATGATTTGTTCTTAGAATACATGATCTATTGCCCAAGCCGAAGCCTCATAGGACTGGAACTCAATTATTCTCATATCAAAAAACTTGCGTTGGCAGCAGTTCATGATGTTCAACAGTTCCGTCATTATGTCTTGTTTCGCAAGACCACTGTCATTGATGTCATGAATCCATTCCAGTACATGTTGACACGAGGGGTTATAGGCAGAAAAATTAGTAGATGGATATTCATCCTCCAGGAGTTTGACTTATACTTCATTTCAGCAAAGTCCAAAAAGTCATTGGTCTTCGCAGAGCTTATTTCAGAACCTCCGGTTGAGTCAGGTGATGTGGTGCCTAAAGAATCACCTATCCGGGGAGATATGTTTTTGAACACATCTTCAAATCCTTGGTATGGAGATATACTTATCTATCTCCGGACTTTGAAGTGCCCCACTTCTGCTTCTCGTGATGAGCATCGACGTATACGCCATCAGGCTAAGAATTATCTCATACTCGATGATACATTGTATCGGAGAGGTGTAGATTTCATCTTACGTCGATGTCTCACACATGAGGAGGCAGTCATCATGCTCAACAATTGCCATACCGGAGCTTGTGGTGATAATTTGTCTGGGTTGGCAATAGCCCAAAAGATTCTACGAGTAGGTTACTTCTGGCCGACACCTATCAAATATTGTATAGAATCGGTCAAGAAGTTCCATCCATGCCAAATCTTCTCTTCGAAGATGAGGGCACATCCCGCTCCCATGTTTCCTGTCATCATAGTTGGTCCCTTCACCAAGTGGGGGATTGATTACACTACTTGCAACCCCCCTTTAGCAAGGGGGCACTGCTATATCATCGTAGCTGTAGACTACTTCACTAAGTGGGTCAAAGCTATGCCAATGTTTAAATATGATGGAGAGACTGCAACTCTCTTTTTATTCAACCGGATCATAGCAAGGTTCGACATCCTGAGAGAGATTGTTACTGACCATGACAGTCACTTTCAGAACCAAATGATGACCAAATTAACATCAAATCTTGGGTTACGACAAGAGCATTCATCACCCTACTACCCCCAAGCCAATGGGTAGGTGGAAGTTGTAAACAAAACTCTTAAGACTATTCTACAGTGAACTATCAACTCAGCCAAGTCAAATTGGAATTTAATGCTATACTCGACATTATGGGCTTATCGAACATTTACTAAGACTGCAACCGGTTTCTCACCTTTTCAACTCATTTACGGGCTGGAGGCAGTCTTTCCCATCGAATGTCAGATCCCATCTCTAAAATTGGCAGTACAATTATTTCCAGACACTTCTCCACTTGAAGAACGATTAGTACACCTTGAGAAGCTCAATGAGCAGTGTTGTGATGCGGCCCTGGCCAATGAGGCTCACAAACATAAGGTCAAGTGTCAGTATGATAGGTCCGTTCATCCTCGGATTTTCTCTGAAGGTGACCTTGTCTTGGTCTATGACCAAGATAAGGACCCCCTGGGGGCAGTAAAATTCAAACCCATGTGGTTCGGACCCTTCATCATAAAAGAGGTATTAAAAAAGGGCGCTTATTGTCTAGTTGATTTTGAAGGGAATGCTTTGGCAGAGCCTAGAAATGGGCTCTAACTCAAGAAGTATTACTCATAGGCAGGTCACTGTGGGTAACTTTTTGTAACATATGTATAGTCTTTGTACTATTACTTTTTAGTTTCTTTTAAATATTATGGATGTGTCATTGATGTTATCTTTCGTCAATATGGCAGATGTCAAGTGATTCCGAAGTGTTCATTGGGTATGCAGACGGTGCTAGTCGGCACATTTAGAGGCTTGCCTCCACAGCTTGGGTAATCTTTACACCTCAGGGTCAGTTGTTATCTTCCAGACGTATATGCTTAGGTGACACCATGAATAATGTCACCGAGTATAGTGCAGTTATTGAGTTGCTTCGTGATGCCTTGTCATTGGGTATCTCTCATCTCCAGGTCTATCTCGACGCTCAACTAGTTGTGTCTCAGTTAAACAGAATATACTGGGTTTATGATCCAACCTTACACCAACGACTCCTTAGGGTACGTCTCTTAGAACTAAACTTTGATTATATTACATATTTTCATGTTCTTAGGAGATTAAACCAAATTACAGATACTCTAGCTAATCAAATTTTAGATTGACATCTTGCACACATATGAAAGAACATTGACATAAACATGTAAATAAATTTTTGYACACGTGTTCCATACGACACAAAAGATCAAAAAAACCATATATAATATCATAAAGTAACCAGAGTACATAGATGGACGCAAGCGCCTAAAAAATAGGACCAATAATGAGTCACATGGCTTATGCCCTCAAAAAATATATACAAGTAGTGCTTGTGGCACATAAAAAGTCTAAATAGGTTTAGGGCCTATGGGCCCTATTATACTGGTCCACAGCATGGGCTAAACACCTAAACAATTGGACCCACATCCGAGGTGCCCCCACTACATGAGGTTGTGTGGATGGTGGCAGGTCCTCTATCTTTGCCATCGGGACTGTGTGAGTGAGTGCAATAAAGTTCCTCTCAACTTGTCTAAGTACCCTCTCAGCCTCCTCGGCTGGGAGGTTTCCTGCTACTCTTGGTCCCCCAGCAACGACAACTACGGATTCTAGCGGAGGACGATGCATGTTCCATGCATAATCGGCAGGTTGCACTGGTCCCACATCTGCATGCAACAAACGGATATTCGTCAAATACTCTGGCATATAAAAAAAATGATATATATAACAAAAACAACATAAAAATTACAAATACAACAAAAAACTACAAAGGTGGAGACTAACCCATCTCCCCTTTCTCCTCACCAGGAGGCACGGGTATCTCAGGATCTCTAGAAAAGTCTATCCCTGCATATGGGTAATCCTAGAAAAGTCTATCCTCTGTGTCCGCTGTCGGAAATCTGTCAATTGCCTCTTCATACACTCTAGTAGTGTGGTACTCCAGTAAAAAAATTGTGCATTCAAGCACTGGATAGCATAGTTCATCTGTGCACGGGACGCCTGATGCAAGGCTGTTGAACCGGTAATCCGCCCAATAAGAAATAATATCGCTTGCAGCAATAGGTCAGTGATCTTACTTATGGGCACCTGGGAGCTCAAACGGTTTGTCCCAGCCTCACAGTGTAAGGCTATCAGTTTCGCTATGTTAAGCGGCCTCGATGGAAATGTCCTGAAATTGACTAGTTCCCCTCTCCTTGAGAGGCCAATCAAAAAGTAGATATCCTCAATGGTGGGCACCAGTGATTTCCCCTCTAGCATGAAGGCCTCTGCATCAGGATGCCAATAGTCAACAAAGGCATTCAGTAGCCTCGGTTGCGCTCGCATAAACGGACACAGGAAGAACCTAAGCAAACCACATTGCATCAATGTGGCAACGACATTCGGATTTCCCGAAACCAACTCACTAACTTCTTCATGCTCCCTTTCCCTCCAGTGGACATACATCATCCCAACACAACAAAGTTCAGGAGAGTGAGTGAGTGCTCTTTAAGTTCTTTTTGTCTATAAAGGGGGGTCCACACATGTTTTCTAGGTGACAGTCATGTGTACACATGGGTAGGGTTTACTCTGCCCAAGTGTACACGCGGCCTGTCCAGAGACAACCCACGTGGACCTAGGGCTGACCTTTTAAAGGTTGACGCCCACCCAAAAAATGAAATCAAAAGAAAAAATAAAGAATTGAATAGCTAGATAGGGGAGTTTGTACTTGCTTGGTCCAGACGGAAGTTCGTTTCGTCCACTGTAGCTTCTGGAATCACCATTTTTATCAAAGGGGGTCTTTTGGCTCCATAGTCAATTTCCAAATCAGCAGTGGTGATAATGAGCTACCATCTTCTATTTATAGACTTTTTGGCCTCCTTTTGTCACTTTTTTGGCCTCCCTTATCATTTTCTTTTTACCAAAAACCATTTAGAGTGATTCAAGAGTTATATGGGAGGGATTTGATCGGGTATTGGGACATTTTTTTTGAGTTTTGAGGAAATTTTGACGATCCATGAAAAAATTTCCACGAATCAACTTGAGCATATAGGTTAGGTTACTACCCCAAATTTTGTGTCTCATTGTCTTTTTCCTTTGCCATAGGATCGATCCCATCAGGTTGTGACATAGAACCATCATAGCTTCTTTAGAAGTGTCTCAACTTGGCGGTAGAGCTTACTAGAACATGGATGCCCTAGGTAGGTCTTGGTTGCATTATGGTGTCCATGTCGTCTCTAAAACACTGTAGTCTCGGGAGTCCTTATAGTCTTTCCTGAATATGAGTTTGAGCCTCATTTGCATGATTCTTCTTCACTCTTGATCTCACCCTTAGGACTCCCAAAAAATAACGGGTCTCCTTTTAATCCCTTTTCAGACCCTCTAAACATGAAAAGATTGTTGAGCAATCTTGTGGCCTTTCACGCTCGTTAAACTGAAATTTGAAGTCACGTTTGTCCGACGGTAGTTTACCCCTTTTTCGGTCCAGACGGTCAACTGTACGAACAAAGGTATACTCTATGGAACTTCAACTCTATAGAAGAGTACTCTCAAGTATAATTTTATCCCTTTTTTGGGCCTGAGGGACTAAACTTAGAAAAACGAAACCCCACGAAGTCCATATTTAATCTCTTTTCAGACTCCCTAAAATTGAAAAGATCGTCGAGTGACCTTATTCTTTCACACTCGTTAAATTGGTCCAGAAGATTATTCCTGACGGAGTCCATAGTTAATCTTTTTTCAGACTCCTTAAAAATGAGAAAATGGTTGAGTGACCTTGTCTTTATCACACTCGTTAAAATGGTTTTGAATAGACGTCTTGTCGGTGCTAGTTTACCCCTTTTTCGAACTGACTAGACTACTTTCGAAAAAGGTAACCCAATGGAGTCTCCTTTTATGTTTTTTCAGACTCTCTAAATGTGAAAAAACCACCGTGCTTACCTTCTCTGGGCTCGCTAAACTTACATCAAAGGATTTTACCATTGTGTGTTTTGTTAACCGCATTTGCATACCTTATACGCAAGCCTTGTAACAATTTGCTTCTGCGTCTTAACACCTTTGGCCCCCGGAGGATTTTTCCCGAGTATCATTCTACTAGAACATTAGTTTTGTCCTTGTTCCTTCCTTGTAAAGTAATATTCCTTTATTTGTTTTCCACAATTATTGAAAAAATAAAAAAATAAAAAATATACCCCAATAAGAGGAAGGGAAAAGTATTTTCTTTATTGGCAGCATAATGAGTCGCCCTTGGATAAAGCACATATGTCCGTTTGTTCATCAAACAATGGTATGTAGTATGACCTTAGGAAGATTTTTCTCGCTATATAGAGTTGTGTCCTCCACCGTTTGGTTATCCTTCCAAACATATGGAGAGTTTGCGTTGCCTCCTGATTCGTAGACTTATGATTAACATACATGTTGCCTGAGTCTCATCATTTTTCGTGCTATTGTCCAAGGGAAGTTTGTCACCAAGCCTGAGTTGGCCCCTCTGCAATATGTCTCTTGTCCTCATACTCGACCATCCTAAACATCCAATCAAGTCCTTGTTTGAAATCACTGAAGCCTTCAGTCTGATCATCAAGATTATCAAGTCCATGACCGACGAGTCGTCGAAGACCTCTGGGTAGTGAAATTGTACACTCATATTACACTCCTACCCGAGTTTTGAAGATTTTGAAGTTGTTTCTCGAGCTCTAAAGATCTCATCTCTAGCCATCAGGCCGAATCAACTTCTGGAAGATGGATACTCTATATGTATATCTTTCTGATTTCGAGATGTAGCTTCATTGTGTATTGTTCGCGACTACTCTTTATAGTTATATGACATGGATCTACAGTGTATTTGATTGGTAGCCATGATTCTATTTTATCCTGAGCATGGGTATGCATGCCTCGGTGAGACATTTGTTATTTTGTAGACGGTACCTCCCAGTTCCTGATCCTTGGGCTCAATCGCTCAGCACATCAGTAAACATTGGTAATGTATTTCGGCCATCATATCCTCTTCTGACCTCACACATTAGGGGGCATCTGTTATAACCCTAAATTGCACCACACATGCTTACCTAGCATCAGACCAAATCATATCCCTTCTTTGCCAAAGCACTACTGAACAACTCTTTGAAAATCCTTTTTTATAAAGTCCCACGTGCCCTAATCCATTACTGCACGTGTGTACACGCTAGCTGACCCAAAACAACCCGCGTGGACCGAAAAAATCATGAAAAAAGGAAAGTTGCCGACGGAGCACAAAATCTATGGGTGAGTTAACTGAAAATCCCAGCCATGCATGGCCGAGGGTTCGTCCAAATACCTAGCTCCTTCTAGCCTATAAAAGAAGGGGTAGGGGTCCTATTTGGAGGAGGAAAAATATAGCAAAGAAACTCTGCCCATTTACGTATTCCCATTGTCCCAACCCTTTAGCCTTTCCTTCTGCCAAAAGAGATTCAAAACAAAGCAGTTGGAGGATAGAAGAAGAGGAGCCCAGGATTAGGTTCAAGGAGCGGTGGCTAGTCTCAACTTTTGTAAGTTGACTCATTCAAAGTAATAAATAGAATGCTTTTCTCGTCCGAATTCATGAACTTTTTACAGTTTGATTAGTATATGTTTGGATTTCTATCCCGTTAGTATATAAGTAGTATGCATGCATAGTTGTTGATTGTCTTGGATGCAGGTCAACTTTGGAAGGAGTATTGTGAACAAGTAATCAAGTACAACGGAGGATCGACATCAAATGTTGGGAATGAGGTAGGTTGATCTTTCCATGCATTTACTAAGAAAAGGGGATTTAAATATAGGGATGAAAGTAGAAAAGTAGTTTCTCTTCGGTCATATCTTCATGCAAAGTCTGAACTCTATTTGCTAGTCCGTAGGGAGATTTTACCCAACAACATTAGCTCCCTCCTAATCCATGCCGATTTATAGAATGCAATGAACTCCTTCGAGGTGTATTCTCCTCCATTATCTGTTCTTAATCTCTTGATCTTATTGTTCGTAAGGTTTTTTTATTTCTGCCTTGAATTCTTGGAACTTGTTGAATACTTCATCTTTTGATTTTAGTAGGTATAGCCACGTCTTTCTTGAATAGTCATCTATGAAGATTACATAGTAAAGATATCCTCCTAGATATCTGACTGGCATTGGACCATAAACATCTGAGTGTATTAGATCTAGGATTTCCTTAGATCTGTTGTTGCTTCTTGGGAATGGTTTCTTGATATTCTTCCCAAAGGCACATCCTTTGTAGATTCCTTCATGTGTAGATTTTAATTCTAGTATTCCTTCAACCATTTTTCTGAGGAAAGGTAATTGTTGATAATTGATATGAGCATACCTTCTATGACAAATCTCATTAAGGTTTATTTTGTCATGTACTAGAGCTTCTTCATTTTTTTCTAGTAGTCTATATAGATTTCCTTCACGACTTCCAATAACCCTAGCATCCTCTATGCTGGAGTTCTTATGCCATGATAACACCTTTCCATCCATGAAGGATATTATGTTTCATTTGTCTTCTAAACATGATATTGATACAAGATTATTTTATAAACTAGGTACATATAAAAAATTGCTTAAGTGAACATGATTACCTGATTCCAACTTGACGGAAGCTTGTCCAAATCCTTCGACGGGGTAAGTGCTTTTGTCTCCAAGCTCCACTTTGTACGATTTCTTTCTCTCATTTAGATTTGAGAGTCTGGCTTGATCTCCTGTCATGTGCCTGGAATATCCACTATCGATTATCCACATATCATATTCAATTGTCCCGATAAGTGCTGAGTAGTGTAAAAGACTGATTGTTTCACACATGTCTTCGGTTGACTAGTAACTAGTCATGCCTTGATCCAAAAATTCAACTTCAACATTTCTGTCTTCTGAGAGAGCCAAGAGGTGTGTTGATTTAGGGTGCATCTGAATATATTATTCTTGGGCGATATGCTCCATCACAAGGTGTTGAATAAGAGATTTAGGGTTTTTGCAACTGCTTCTGCTAGTAACCCTAGCTGCAGTGTTTTTGGAAGCTGCTCCTGCTAGTAACCCTAGAGGCAGTTCCTCAACGAGCTCAATAGCTAGTGGCTATGCTTCCTTCCAGTGTTTTAGGCTGACTAAAGGGGGTGTGGGCCCATAACCTGTTAGAATATAGAATATTTTTCTTGTTTTACCATTGACGATACCCTCGTCACCCAACCATAGGCCGAAGCCACCCTCCAAGCACCTTGACCTTGACAGAGAAGAGAATCTTGGTAGAAATCCAATAGACAAGAGAGGTTAATGCACCAATCAAGAATAGAAACCAAGTTGATCAGATAATCCCACCCAGAGGCTAGCGCACACCTTCCCAGAAACTTGCGCACAAGCTGCAACTGCACCTGTGCAGATCCAGTTCACTCTGCAACTGTTGAGATGAGAATAATGAGAAGTCGTGCCCTATATTTATAGTAGTCTAGGAATTTTTACTGGGGCTGACTGTTAGAATATAGAATATGGTGTTCTCATTTTACCATTGACGATACCCTCATCACCCAACCATAGGTCAAAGACACCCTCCGAGCACCTTAACCTTGACTGAGAATTCCTCCGAAAGAAAACCCTAGTCTAGATAGCCAAACAAAGGGTAATGCACCTTTCCCCAAGGATAGTGCATCACAAAGAGTTGATCAGATAGTCCAAACCCTAGACAAGAGATAGTCAAGCCAATATTGAAAACTACTAGCTATAGCAGTTGCACCTGCAACTCTCCTCCACACGTGCGCACCAAATTGGAACTGCAGTGCACATCAAACTGGGAACTACAATTCTGAGATGTTGTCAAATGAGAACTGGCACCCTGTATTTATACTGGTTCTGCCAGATTTTTTGGGGTTGACTTCTCCTTCTAGATATGTATCTATTCAGTATATTATTATTATTTTTGTCCAACTTCTTCTCTTGGAGGCTAATAACCTAATATAAATTATCTTCTTGAGCCGACAAGACTTCTAGGGTTATTAGCCAACTCATTAGGGTTTTCTCTTTCTTTCGGAAGTCTTCTATTCTCGTCAGGTTCACATGTGGAGGTAAATACCTTCCACAACTACCATAATATTAACACTCCCTCCTAGCTAGGGAGGTATTACAGGTAATGGACATGAGCACAAAACATACCATTTACCCAGTAGCATCAATATAGTCATCTAGACTATTTTATGACTAGATCATGAGCATCACCATCACCATCAGTTGCATCATCTCTCAAAACCATACTTCATCTAAGTAATTAGACATGATTCTAGATAAATCACTCTCACCATAGAGTGATATAAGAGCCACTCTTATAATCTAGAGGAGTAAATACTCTGAACCAATTTTCATCTGGAAAATCTTTGTTCATCATTCGTCTGGATGGTGATTATTTCCAATAAACTGTTGATAATATTCAAGGCAGTTAGAACAAAAAAAAATAGAACATAACTGTGTCTATCCATAGTAGTACATAACTACAATCAAGTGGTTCACTACCACACCAAGTAACACACAAGTACTTGATCAACAACATAAGGTTGCGAACAGTGGAACATATCCACCACATTAGTCCTCATCTACTGTCATACAGTCTTCATAACAAACCTCTGATAGCAACCTGCATAGAAACAATGTTATGATATATACTGAATTATTTGGGCCAATATTTCACTCACATCTGTGAGCTCTGAAAGAATATCTACATCATGAATAGTGGAACATATCCACCACAGTAGTCTATATCTACTGTCTTCATAACAAACATTTGATAGCAACCTGCACAGAAACAATCTTATCATATAAACTGATTTGTCTGGGCCAATCTTTCACTCACATCTGTGAGCTCTGAAAGAATATATGCCTTAAAATAGTGGAACATATCCACCACAGTAGTATATCTCTATTGTTTGGAGATAGGTAGTCTCCATAACAATCATCTGATGCCATCCTGTATAGAAAATATTGTTAAAAATAAACTGAATCATCTAGGCCAATCTTTCACTCACGTTTGTGAGATTTGAAGGAATATCTGCCCTCATCAGCAATGGGATATCTTCCCTATTCTTCTTAAACAAGGAAGAAGGATTGTTTTTTTATTTATGAGTATGGGCCATTCCTCACCCTGGGCCATTCTTCCTCTAATCAAAGTGCACCCAGGGAAAAATGTATAAACCCTAAGGAATGTCTGAGTCTGGACCATTCCTCACCCTGGGTCATTCCTCCTACACTAATCAAAGTGCGCCCTCGAGAGAATGTATAAACCCTAAGGAATGTATGTCCTGGACCATTCCCCACCCCGGGTCATTCCTCCTACACTAATCAAAGTGCACCCTATAGAGAATGTATAACCCTAAGGAATGTTTGTCCATGATTGCTGAGCCTGGACCATTCCCCACCCTGGGCCATTCCTTCTACACTAATCAAAGTACACCCTGGAGAGAATGTATAACCCTAAGGAATGACTGTTCGGACCATTTCCTTCGTTAACCACAAGAAGAAAAGACTATCCTGCATCAACCTCCAAAACATGTTAACCACAATGAGAAATCGTTGTCCGACGAGGCGGGCCAGTCTTCTTGAGTAACCCTCAAGAAGAGAGACTGCCCTAGACCACTCCCCATGTTAACCACAATC
>SNQJ01S0083754.1:0-12520 GCA_010110895.2 Picea sitchensis
TCTCCCTTGGACTAGCCATCCTAAATAGAAAGAGCTCCCCATTGAGGTGACAGTGGGTGGGGAAGCTCATGTTACGCCAGTTTGAAGCCTTGACTCAAGCTAACATAAACCCTTCCTACAAACTGTGCGATAACAGGTATCAAAGACTTTGAACAACATTTGGTTCTGAAATATAGTGGGGCTCTACACAGATACATCCAAACTGAAATGGATTTTTTGGACATCTCATCACTCGGTGTTGCTTATCGATATGTTGTTAAAATCGAGCAGAAATTTAAGCACCAGAACAAACGGGAGTTCGGGTCTGCAAATCCACAACAACCAAAGTATGACAAAGACGGACCTAACAACCAGTCTCCTGAGAACCAGTCCAAGCCACAAGAAAAGAAGGGTCACGGAAAGACAAAGAAGAACACCGAAAAATGGTGTGATTTCCACAAAATCCCCTGGCACAACACTGAGGAATGTCGCTCAAAACAGTCATTGGTGGTCGATATCAAATATAAGGACATGAACCCTGACTCAGAATTTGATTCTAAAAATACTGGTAAAAGACAGATCATTGACGCAGACTCCACTACTATTTTCGTGACCGCGGCAATTCAACCAGAAGAACCAACAGATCCTGAAGAGGGGGAGTGCATTTTTCATTCACAGATGTGGGTGAAGGGGACCCCACTGCATTTTATTGTTGATAGCGAAATCTATAAGAACCTCATCTCAGCAGAGGTCATCAAACAATTGGGATTTTCGACAACACCACACCCACAGCCATACAACATCGGGTGGCTTCACCAAGGACGAGATCTTCATGTCAGCGAAAAGTGTCGATTGTCATACGGCATCCAGCCCTTTAAGGATGAGGTATTATGTGATGTTTCCCCATTGGATGTATGTGATGTTCTCTTGGGCCAACAATATATGTGGAATCACCATGATGTTTATGAGTCTCGACCCCGTAGTGTCATTGTTACTTTGGGGGGTCATCTCTACAGACTACCAAAGGTAGTTCCAACTATTGTCCCACCTAAACAGTGACGCAAGATAGTATCTCATACCAAAAAATTCATCTTCTTCATAATTTGTTCAAAGGGTGAACAGAAGGATACTACAACCACTACAGCCTCAACCCAAGCACCTTCTATCCTTCTGCACACAGGCACCTCATGTAGCCAGAATGGTTAAAAAGGTCCAACCCTTCCATCCACATGTTTGTGACAACCTTCAACAAGCTAAGTAGCACAACTTCCCCAACAAGGCAAGGAGCTCATCAAGATGCAGATTCAGCAAACGCTTTTCCTTCTCCCCCGGGCACTCAACGCAATGGAGACCATTACTTCCTAAGGAGGGAGGATTGATCCAAGTGGATATCGGTGGCCACCCACCTTTTCCAATTGTATCAAAACCATTTTCTGGCAATTTGGTAATTTACTATTTTTGGCAGTTTTTCGGGTCCTGAACTTCCGGAGCCATTTTGAGGCCCTAAACGACGTTTTTTTGGGTATCTTCTGATTGAAAATTTTCAACATGAAATTTTTGTCAATGGTTATAGTCCTTAGATAGATATTTCCAACGGGTTATCGTACGCCTAAAACGGAGATCGTATGCAAAAGTTACAACCCCGAGAAGTTGATGTATTGACTTACCCAAACGGGGCCCACATGACTTTTGGTGTTTCATCTCCCAGGGTTAGGTTTTTGGATGTCTAGGGTTTTTGACATTCCTATTTATTGTAAAAAGGCCTTCAGAGCCTCATTTTAACCACCTTGTGAATGTGAGTAGTCATCACATCTCTTCTCAGAGATAAGCTGCCACCATTCTAGCGAGTCTTTCACTCTGTATTTTTACAGTCCCTGTACATTTCTTTCATTAATAGAAACCGTGTATTACTGTATCTCTGTTTTTATGGTTGCATCTATGATACATTTATGTTATATTATTGGATATTCGCGATATCTCAGTGCATTTCTTTATTATATCTCTACTCTCATTTCGTGTCAAAAATCATTTGGATCAGGAAGACACTTGGATTTTAGATACTAGAGCCACTTGTCATATAACCTTCAGAAGAGATTTTTTTGAGACATTCAGTAATCACATTGCTGGAATAGTTTATTTTGCTGATAAGTCCCAGTTAAAGCCTTCAGGAATTGGATCTATTCGACTTTGCTTACCAGGACTTGTTGATTATATTTTGCATGATGTTCTTTACATCCCTCAATTAAAAAGAAATCTGATGTCTCTCATACATATCAGGCAGAAAAGACATTCTATACATATGTTTGATGGTATAATTGAAATAAGAAAAGAAATTGGTCAGGTGATTGTTATGACCGATGTGGAAGAAGACAAACTTTTAAAACTTAAAGAGACATCATCTTTTCCATCTAATTCAGCTCTTTTGGTTCATCATAGTGATACTTTGTCTTCCAGCTTGTTGTGGCATGCTCGTTTTGGTCATATTAATTATGATAGTATCCAGATTATGAAACAACAAGGTATTCAAGGGCTTCCTACTATTCCAAGAAGGCTTTCTCCATGTAATGCTTGTATGTTAGGCAAGCATTGTAAACAACCTTTTTATGGATCTACTTCTCGAGCTTCCAAGAAGTTAGGTCTCATACATTCTGATTTATGTGGGCCCATGTCTGTTCAATCTGCAAATGGTAATAAATATCTATTGACTTTTACTGATGACTACACCATGATGTGTTGGGTTTATTTGTTGAAAGAGAAATCTCAGTTTTTTGCAACTTTAAGAATTTTCAATTATGGATTACAAATGAAACTCAACTTAATATTGGCACTCTACAATCAGATAATGGTGGAAAATACACCTCTAATGCATTTGAAAAGTACTTGCAGGATAATGGTATTAAACATCGTATCATTGTCCCTTATACTCCACAACATAATAGTGTAGCAGAGTGCATGGACAAAAATTTGCTTAATATGGTAAGGTCAATGATGTTTTTTCAGAATGTCAGGTTGATGTTTTAGGGAGAACCAGTACTTTGTGTCGTTTATATTCGCAATCAATGTCCTTCTACTGCCATCAATAATAAGTCCCCTTATGAATTGTGGTATAATCGTCTTCTTGTTATTGAACATTTCAGAGTTTTTGGTTCTCCATGTTATGATTTAATTCCTAAACAACAACGCGACAAATTGGGTGCAAGAAGTCGCAAATATCTTTTCTTGGGGTACTCTAATACCTCCATAGCTTATCGATTGTATGATGAGGAAAACAAGAAATTTGTTGTTTCAAGAGATGTTGTTTTTCTCGAATTTGCTAAAGATACTTCTACTATTGATAGGCAACTCAATCATTTGGATAGATTCTCTTCCAAGAAGTTTTCTTATGAATCGGATAATGATCTTCCACATCCTAAAGGGGGGATTCATATTCTAGACCAGTCTGTGGATTTTCCTTCAACAACACCAAACAATGAGACCACATCAAAGAATGAAGAAAAATTAGTTGATAGAAATGTTTTTTATGATAATAATGTTTATGTAGAAGAACAATTGGTTGATAAATATGTTCATACTAAGGAAAAATTGCAGGATAATAATGGTCATGAAGAACCTATTTCAAATACTCTTGAAACTGAGCAAACATTGCAGCAATCAGTACACAAATCAACACAAACCAAGACAATGCCAAAATGTTATGATGAATTTGAGTTAAACTTTTATGTTGTTAATTGATGCAGGAGCATCACTCCACCTCAGTATGCGTCAACTGATTAGCACGATTGGTGCGCATTCAAGGAAGGGAGAGGTGCTGCCCTCTCAATTTTTCCTTTGAAATCTAAATCATGATTAAGGAAATAAATGTTGACAGGTTGGAAGAGCCAAGTTTAGCCTTCGCACAAGTGGTAGATTAGGTTTCCATTAAGTGGTTGATGGTAGGAGGGATCTGTATCGGATTCAGATCAGATTTTCATCATTGTAATCTACCTTGTTAGTCAGGCATTTTGAATGGTGATTAGACACCACTAGCTTAGCTTGGAGGGAAGCTTGTCAAGCCCCTCTTGTATAAATCCTTGTATTGTATGCCCGGTAGAGGCTGCTGGAGTTTGATGAAAAATCATTGTAAGTCGAGTTGGAGATTGATGAGATCCGATACTCAGTCATAGTTCGGACTCATATATTGTAATGGACATTCCACCATTAATAGAAAAAGAACATATTTTCATGTTTGTCAATTTGTGTGTAATGGATGCTTAGTATTGAATGTCATTCATATGAATTATACTGTAGATGTATGCTAGAAATCCTCTGCAGGGATAGAATTATAATCTTCTATCTGTGAGTGTGTTGGATTAATTATGGTTCTCTAGGTTAAGCGCAAGGAGTGCACGACAGAGAGTTGAAACTCTGTGAGCCAGCGCAAGGAGTGCGTGTCTAAACTCATTCGAGTCATAATAGAAGCTGTCAAGAGGGCATACCAGGATAATTCACAGAATCAAAGGGGAGTTTCAAGGTTGTTGAATACCTTGGAAAGGAAGACCATGCAGGAGAAAACGTAGCGTAGAGTTACTGAACGCTATGTAGGACTCTGCCAGGAGGTCATTGAGCAAGTGCGAGTGTGCATAGAACCAACACGTTTTGGAGTTTTGGAGATGTTGAGAGAACCCTAGGGTTGTTGAACACTGTGAAGAAGGAATACTTTGCAAGTGTGCATCATCCGAGGAAAGGAGATGCCTTAATACTTCTGGAAGGGCTCAAGGAGAAGCCACCAGAAGGTTTAAATGAGCGCAAGGAGTGCACCAAGGACAAAGTAAGTTCATATTACAAGCTTAGGAGGAAGAGCATTGAGTTGACAGGAGAGCACTGGAAAGTCTGCAGAAGGACACAGGAGAACTGAGAACCTTGAAGGCTTCAAGCCGAGAAAAATCTCAGAAGAGCTAGCGCAAGACTCTGCAAGGAGTGCAGAAAAAGGCCAAGAATGGTCTAAGTCTCGGGCAGAAGAAAAGTGCTAAGTGTCAGTAAGGAGGAAGGACTCGCTGAAGTCCCAAAGGAAGGAAGAATCATCCATCGTCGAGACGAGAGAGGTTGCAAGAGATCAGGAGATTTGGGAGTTGGAGCTCCGGAGGTTTACCAAGAGCAAACAGAAATATTCGTGACGTCACGAAGAGAGGTTTGAATCCAGAATGTTGTATCTAGAAGGATGCATGGAAGAGATCCGCACATTTCGGAGGAGTAGTACTCCAAAAGTTTGTCGACAAGGGGAGACCCATATCGTCGAAGCTCGGAAGAGCGGAGTAGATCTTGGTTGTCGATCGTTGGGAGGTACGTGGCATTAGATCATGGAGTTTGGAGTCTGAATAGACCAAAATCATGGATCTAAAGGAGGGATGAGGACCGTTGATCCTCACGTTGTTTGATTTCGTTGATTCAAAGTTCGGGAATGTCAGATTTGGTTGTTTCGAAAAGAGCCAAAGCTCGAAGCCCAAAGCATTGTTGTGGTTGAGCCCCAGGACACAACCCGAGGTCATATGATAGGAAGGGCCTAGCACAGAGAACTAATGTCACCACCAACTTTCTTCAAGGGGCCAAGAGGAGAGTCATGGGGTTGAGGGGACCCGCACTTTGGACAAAGAGGGACCTATGTTAAATTCACATTGGGTTCTAGAAAGGAGTCAAAGAGTCAATTCGACTCAGGTGTTCAAACGATCCTATACCAGGAGTTCGAGAAGCCCCGAAGGAGAGAAGGGGGGGGTTGTGAGATAGTGATATCATAGCCTGAATTTTCCTGAAGACAGCAGGTAAAGGGAGTCAGAGTGTGATACTCTATGGAAACTGTTGCAAGGTGTGCAGTAGATGGTAAACAACCAGGTGGGCTACAGGTGAAGCAAGATGGTCATCGGAGATCATAAGCATGGTCGAGGAGACTACCCGCAGAGAATCAAAGCGGAGATCAACAAGGAGCTCAGTGAAATCCGAGCAGAGATGGAGAAGCTAGCATTTAATATGCAACAGGAGGCAAAGGTACGTTGGAGATATGAGTGGCCTTTGAAAAGGACAACTAAGTGGCATGTTCGAAATTTTTTGGCCAGAAGGAAGCAACAGGTTTTAAAGAGATGGTTGAGATATGATGAAAACCCGAATGATGAGGGAAAGAGATCTGGCATAGGTCTCGTAGATTGTCAGGTGAGTAATGAGAAGGGATCAGTTGATCTCGTAGACTGTCAAGAGGGTAGAGGAGACATCCTGATTTTCCAGGTGGGAAAGGGAGAAGATATGAGCTCAACTGAGATTTCACGTTAGCAAGGGGTGTTGACAGATGGGGAGGAGGAAGAATAAAGGCCTCATCCATATCAATATTCATGCAAAACTACAAGCCGCGTGAATGAAGATGATGACAAGTTGGAAACTTCTGTCACATAGGAGAAGGACGATAGGAGCGTTGGGGGGATCCAAATATTTTTTCCAAGCATCCTAGGAGAGGCTATCACAGGTGTTGCAGATGCAATTGAAGGATAGGGAGTTGAGACTGTCATAGAGGAGCAGGTACTGAATTCTTCCCCAACGGAAGAGGAGCACCCAGTTGAGTCACTCACTCAGTGGGAGATGGAATTGAAGATGTTGGAGGATTGGTTGATCAGTATGGAACCAGAAGGTGGCTTCCATGATATAGCCATGCGAGAAGCGACATGCCAACACAAGTTGTAGTTGGAGGAAGTTTGAATGGGACTAGTTGAAGAACTGACAGGAGTTAGTTTGTCGAAGAAGGTAGTTGAACAATATTTCGATAAGGGGACTGTAGAATTGGAATCTGCAGCAGAGTAGCCAGACAATGTCACAAGAGATGAAAGCAACATGGGAGGTCAAGATGATCTATCGATAGGGCAGCATGAAGAGTTTTGATCGAGATAATTGCACAAGTAAAAACCAATTGATGGAGTGACTGGAAGAGGCGATACGGGAGATAAGGGATATGATGTTGAATTTAGCGGAAGAAGTGGTCAGCAAGGAGAAGATGGACAGAGGAGAACCTGCATGAACAGAAGAGAGGATGCAGAAGCAGAAACAATGAAGCAAAGGAGCAAGGGACAGCTCTAGGAGAAATTTTGGGATCCAAGAGGATTTCAACAGAGCTGGGAAGCTCATGAGCAGGAGCTCATGAATTTTTGTAGTCATGGAGTATGATGCAGGAGCATCACTCCACCTCAGCATGCGTCAGCTGATTAGTATGATTGGTGCACATTCAAAGAAGGGAGAGGCGTCACCCGCTCAATTTTTCCTTTGAAATCTAAATCATGATTAAGGCAATAAATGTTGACAGTTTGGAAGAGCCAAGTTGTGCCTTCGCAGAAGCTGTAGATGAGGTTGTCATTAAGTGGCTGATGGTGGAGGGATTTGTATCCGATTCAGATCATATTTCCATCATTGTAATATGCCTTGTTAGTCAAGAGTTTTGAATGGTGATTAGACACCACTAGCTTAGCTTGGAGGGAAGCTCGTCGAGCCCCTCTTGTATAAATCCTTGTATTGTATTCTCGGTAGAGGCTGTTGGATTTTGATGAAAAATCATTGTAAACCAAGTTGGATATTGATGAAAGCCGAGACTTAGTCATAGTCTAGATTCATATATTGTAATTGACATTCCACCATTAATAGAAAAAAAACAGATTTTCCTGTTTGTCTATTTCTGTGTAATGGATGCTTAGTATTGAATGTCGTTCATATGTGTTATACTATAGATGTATGTTAGAAATCATCTGCAGGGATAGAATTATAATATTCTATCTGTGAATGTGTTGGATTAATTATGGTTCTCTAGGTTAAGTGCAAGGAGTGTGCGACAGAGAGTTGAAACTCCATGAGCCAACACAAGGAGTGTGTGACTAAACTCATTCAAGTCAGAAGAGAAGCTGCCAAGAGGGAATACCAGGATAATTCACGGACTTGGAGGGGAATTTCAAGGTTGTTGAATACCTTGGAAAGGAAGTATGTGCAGGAGAAAATGCAACACATAGTTACTGAACACTCTGTAGGACTCTACCAGGAGGGAATTGAGAAAGTGTGGGTGTGCATAGAACAAACACATTTTGGAGTGTTGGAGATGTTGAGAGAACCCCAGGGTTGTTGAACACTCTGAATAAGGAAGGCTTTGCAAGTGTGCATCATCCGAGGAAAGAAGATGCCTTAATACTTCTGTAAGGGCTTAGGGAGAAGTTGTCAGAAGTTTTAAACGAGTGCAAGGAGTGTGCCAAGGAAAAAGTAAGTTCATCTTACAAGCTCAGGAGGAAGAGCGTTGAGTTTCCAAGAGAGAACTAGAAAGTCCGCAAAAGGAGATAGGAGAACTGAGAACCTCGAAGGTTTCAAGCCGAAAACAAACTCAGAAAAGATAGCGTAGGACTCTGCAAGGAGTGCAGAAGAAGGCCGAGAATGGTCTAAGTCTTGAGCAAAAGAAAAGTGATAAGTGTCAGCAAGGAGGAAGGACTCTTCATAGTCCCAAAGGAAGGCATAATCGTCCATTGTCGGTAGGAGAGAGGTGGCAAGAGATCAAGAGATCTGGGAGTTGGAGCTCTGGGAGGTTTTCCAAGAGAAAACAAAAATCTTTGTGAAGTCGCAAAGAGCGGTTTGAATCTAGACTATTGGATCTGGAAGGGACATGTGGAAGAGATCCACACATTCTGGAGGAGTAGTACTCCAGAATTTTACCGACAAGGGGAGAGCCAGATCGTCGAAGCTTCGAAGAGCGGAGTAGATCTTGGTCACGATCGTTGGGAGGTACATGGCGTTAGATCGCGGAGTCCGGAAGGAAGTACCCTGGAAGAGATTAGAGGAGGATAGCGAGAGACTCCCGAGGCCGGAGTTCGAATAGACCACAGCCGTGGATCTGAAGGAGGGATGGGGACCGTTGATCCTCATGTCATTTGAGGTCACTGATTCATATTTCGGGAACGTCAGAATTGGTTGTTGTGGAAAGAGCCGAAGCCCGAAGCTCGAAACGTTGTTGTGGTTGAACTCCGGGATACATCCCGAGGTCATATGATAGGAAGGGCCTCCCACGGAGAACTAGTGTCACTGCCAACTTTCTTCAAAGGGCCAAGAGGAGAGTCGCGGGGTTGAGGGGACCCGCACTTTGGAGAAAGAGGGACCTGTGTTAAATTTGCATTGGGTTCTAGAAAGGAGCCGAAGAGCCAATTCGACTCAGGTGTTCAAACAATCCTAGACCGGGAGGTCAAGCAGCCCGAAAGGAGAGAAGGGGGGGGGGTCTGCGCCATTAATGAACCCACTACTTTTGAAGAAGCTACTAGTTGTAATGAATGAAAAGATGCAATGAAGAAAGAGTATGATGCTCTTATTAAAAATGGAACTTGGAGGTTGGTGGATCCTCTTATTGGCATCAAACCAATTGGTAGTAAGTGGGTTTATAAAACTAAGTATAAATTTGATGGTTCTCTTGATAAGCAAAGGGGTATGCACAAAAATAAGGTATTGATTATACAGAAACATTTGCTACTACAGCGAAATGGGGCACTATTAGAACTTTATTTTCTCTTGTAGCTCAAAAAGAATCGAAAATACATCACATGGATGTAAAAATTGCCTTCTTAAATGGAGATTTAAAAGAAGATGTCTATATGTTGTGGCCAAAGGATTTTTCTATTAAAGGAAAAGAGCATAAAGTATGCAAATCAATAAAATCATTGTATGGTTTAAAACGAGCACCTCGTGCATGGTATGAAACGTTAATTGAACATCTTTTCAAGTTGAATTATAAGCATTTCAATCTACATGATGCGACTTTATTTGTTAAGAAAGTTGGAAGATCAGTTGTCTAGTTGTTTATGTAGATGATTTTCTTATCACATGAAATAATGATGATTATATAGCATCTATTAAAAAGGAGTTGCAAAAGGTTTTTGATATGACAGATTTGGGATTACTACATTAGTATCTAAGAGTTGAAGTAGATCAAAAATCGAAGCACTTTTTTATTTCTCAGAAGAAATATATTGGAGAACTATTGAGAAAATTTGAGATGAAGGATTGTAATCATGTTTGTACTCCAATGGAGCAGAATCTAAAACTTACTTCAAATGAAGGTAGTGCATTTGAATATCCAACAAAGTACAAAGAGCTTGTTGGAAGTTTAATTTGTCTTACTACTACTCGTCCTGACATAACTTTTGTTGTAGGAATACTTTCTAGGTTTATGCATCATCCATGTGAAGGTCATTGGACATCAACAAAACGAATGCTCAGATATTTAAAAGACACTCAATCATATGGCATCAAATATTCTAAAGTTTCAGACTTCTATCTCATTGGTTATTCATATTCTGATTTTGACGGAGATAAAGAGCATGGGGTGTCTACTTCAGGTTATTTGATGAATCTTGGATCAGCCGCCATCACTTGGAGATCACGAAAGAAATCAATGCCTGATGATTCTACAACTGAAGCCGAATATGTTGCAGCAGCTCAAGCCACAAAAGAAATCATTTGGCTTTGGAAAATTCTTGAAGACTTGCAGGAGAAACAGATGACTTCAATGTCTCTCTTTATTGACAATACTTTTGCAATACAATTGGCCAAAAATCCTAAATTCCATGATCGAACCAAACATATCAAAACCAAATATCATTTGATTCGACATCTTGTTGAGGCCAAAACCATTCATCTGACACATTATTCTACATCAGAGCAAATTGCAGATATCTTTACTAAAAAACTGGACCGTGAAATTTTTGAGAAATTCAAAATGCAGCTTGGCATGTCAGATGTCCCTTCAAATTAAGGGGGGGATGTTAAATAATCCTACTGGACTGTGTTAGTTAACATTTAGTTTCTTTCTGTAACATCTTAACTAAAACACTGGACCGTGAAATTTTTTAGAAATTCAGAACGCAGCTTGGCATGTCAGATGTCCCTTCAGATTAAGGGGGGGATGTTAACTAATCCACTGGACTGTGTTAGTTAACATTTTGTTTCTTTTATGTTATTTAGTTAAAGAGACTGAATTGTCTCCCTTCTTTCATTTATTTGTATAGATTTCATACTTTAAACATGAATAAAACACTTACTACTATGGAGTTTATTCACAGGCATGTGTTCATTGTTTTATCACCACAAGAATAGAATCTTCCCTGAAATATACAGGAGAATAGAATCTTCCCCTGAAATAGAAGATGGGAAGTTTAAGAGCTAAGTAGACCACCATTGAGCTTGTGGGGATATGAATCTACCCTAATGCTTAGAAAAGAAAAGACAACTAGCAGACAACCAAAACTGATGGATTGCAGATCTTATATGCCCAGGGGACTGCACTGCACAGAATGAACTTCTTTATGCTAGAAGCTAGGCCTGCTATCAGTTAAAGAGTTGTGACTTAAGCACGGGTGATTATTTCATTGCTGCAAGAAAAATGATAACCGGATAAATTATGATGTTTATGAGATCACCAAACAGGGTGGGCTGCCCTTACCTTGTCTGTGGTCGAGGAGCTCGAGCCATTTCTCTCCTGTATGTGCATACAAAAGGATTGCCAACGTCAGTTATATTATTGTCTAACGAAATCCTCAACAAGGGAAGAAGGAAAACTCAACTGCGATTTAGTAAACTTGAATTTAAATTTAAGAACGCATCATAAAAACACTAATTGAGGAGCTATACAGTATAGGTGATGTCAAATATATATTACTAAATACCCTATTTCTAAGTACAATTTTATTCAAAATTTAATATATATTATAAGAGGGAAGATGCTCTCACATCAACTCGACAACAAACAAAATCTCAATACCAAACAAAAACTTGCACTACACTTTGAGAATGTGAGAATGTAAAAGCATAAATAGCTCTTTTTGTTCTTTAAAAAGCATACATTTGTGAGAATGAGCATACATTTGTGAGAACGGCAAAGTTTTTGGCTCTTGTTACACTTTAAAAGGAACCCATGTCTCTCAATTGTTAAATTGAAACAAAAATTTGCACTATTCTTGGAGAATGTGAGAATGGCAAAGCCTTTAGCTCTTGTTACACTTTAAAAAGCACCTATTTGTGAGAATAGCAAAGCTTTTGGCTTTTGTTACACTTTAAAAGGCACCCATAGTTGTTAAATTGTTAATGATACATACTAGAAATATGCATAATAACAAATATAAAATAACTAAAAGCATAAGCACAAACTACCTCGCAATATCAGCCAAAGCAGTTCGAAAATTATTGTTATCTGGATCAGCACCTGCACCCTGCAATAGGCCACTTCTTGCCAGCATACCCCGTCTTTCTCCTCCTCCTCTACCCTTCGGGACAATTGCTCTGCTTCCTGCTGCAGCTTCTGCACGACCTCCTTCATTACCAATGCTAATTTTAATTACAGAGCATGTTTGCAATTGACAGAATTGAAATAAAATTATATTAATGTCCATCAATAACCAGAATATATTATCCCAATTCTAATGCTACCATAAAGCTCTAATTAATTGATTAGTACCTCTAGTTGTGACGTTGCCAGTATGCCAAGGTTGATTAGCTTGACTAGTTTTGTTTGCTG
>SNQJ01S0083755.1:17923-32110 GCA_010110895.2 Picea sitchensis
GCAACAAGAAGACCGAACAACATATACATCGTAGACATGAAGAAGAGAGAGAAGACAAAAGCCACACAAAAGGATTCCAAGGAAGAAAATGTCCCAAAGACCAAAAATAAGGATGAAGTATTATTGAGTGCCACATGTTTAGGGGCAACAACCCCAAAGAAGAAGGCTACCTTTTTCCATTAAACTCAAGGGGAGAAGCCATACCCTTTTCCATTGATGTCAAAGGGGGAGATAAATTGGGATCGTGATGATAGGGGGAGAATGACAGTTTCCATCAATGACAAAGGGGGAGATTGTTGGAAGTTTGGTTGTTGTCACTGATGTTAACCCTAGTCATGGGTTTTGAACCGCAAGATTGATGAAGGTATTTGGACATGAAGGAAAATGCACATGCATATACAACACCCATAGATGGATAGTATACATCATGTTGTTTCTAGTGGTATGTGGCATGTCACGTGGATCCTCATGGTTGAGGAGAAATGAATTTTTGAAGATGGCAAAGTGAATTGAAGAATGAAGTACATTTAGGCCCTGAAAATAATTAAAGAAAAGAATTACAAAATAAGAAAGTGTCAGGTCAAACCTAATGTTAAAATGAAGTGACATAAATGGTATAAATAAACATCATTATACATTCATTTCATACAAGTTGAATTTCAGAGGAAATAAGAAGAAAACAAGGCTGAATTTCAAGGGAGGATGCAGTCTTTTGGTGATGTGTTCTAAGGTATGTTATTTTCAGGTCAACTTACCAATTATGATATAACATTTTTTCTAGAATGATTCAGATGGTGAAGTCACTATGGTATTGAGAAGACATATCAAGGTACCTTTGGTAAAAATTTCAGGTCTTGATTTTTCTATAATTATGGAGATACACTCTGTGGAAGATAGGGTTTGTGACCAGTCTTGAAGCTAGTCAATAAACAGGTATTCCGGGTAAAATAGTCATAACTTCTTCATCGAGAATCCAAATGACGTGGGAAAAGTTTCACTGGAAAGAGTACAGACTATAGTTTCGTGTGTGTGGTTTTTAGAATTGGATGTTCAATATTCAGCACGGGGAATTCTATACAAGTTCAGTCTCCTGAATAGACCAAAATTGAATAAAGTCTACCATTATTTCTATAACTTTTTTTGGGGTAGGATTCAAGGAGTGAAACTTGGAGGAGTTTCAGAGAATAAATTGAGTAATATTATATAAAGGATCAGATTACTCCAAGAATTGAATAATTGTAGAAATTGAAGAAATCTCAGGAAGCATTATCAGGTTCTATGTGGTGATTGGTTTATGGTGATGATTTAATGTAAAGTTTTATTATCTCTCATATATTCTTGGGTGGAAGGAAGGGGAAAGGATGTAGAGTTAAAATATATCTTGATATTGAAGGATTGTATCTTCCTCTTGGAGGTTTATCCCTCCCTTTACATTTGGAATCTATATGTACCTTTGGAGGTCATTACTTCCCTTGAACAATAACTATTGATTATTTGTCATATATTGTGCATGGTGTATTGTGGTGTAGTTGTGTAACTCTTATACTATTGTTGATTTCTGATTGGATATAATTGAATGGTTTAAGTATAAGTTGAAAAAGGTTTTAAATTGTACTTGATACTAATTCACCCCCCTCTCAGTATCAAAAAAGGATTCATCTAGGGTGTAACACCCATAGGAGATATGAACCATTGGTCTAGTGGGATCAGGCCCGTCTGTTGATTTTCGGGAGTTCATAATTGGGCACCGGAGGCAAGGCACACAAATCATCTTCAAATCCCTGAAAAGGATATCACCGATAAGCAACCAGGACCATTATTTTGTGGTGGATCTGGATCATTGGATCTGGGTCATTGGTGATCGGGTTTCAAGATTTCAAAGGTTGAGGTGTTGAGTTGCTTCACCTCAACATTGTCAAAATTGCAAAGTGTGAAGCGCCTATAGAATTGGGCTCGTAGTCACATTTTCTTGGTCATTTTGTGAGAGGAACCATGCCTAGCACCCCTTATTGCGGGTGAGGTTATGTTGAAGGCTCGTGGGTTATTTTTTGCAAGGTTTCCAACGAGGACCTGAGAGTCGCTTCGGCTCAGGGAGAATAGAAGATTCGTGACTGAGAGGTTAGTGGACCCTGCTGAGGTGGGGGTCTAAATCACCCATAAGACCCTCAATCCACAAAGGGGCTACACACAAAATACCGGAGAACCTCTAGCACCCAACTCACCTCGCAAGGTTGAGCTACCACTCGTAACCCGAGATGGGTATCCCAACTCCCACAAGATAAGTTCAATCAAGTCAAAAATTCAGCAGCGTAACATTACACATAAAGATGAGATCCATACTCCTCCTCCTCCTACATCCTTTTTATAGTTTTTTTAAGTGATTTCTTTCCCAAATTCTCATTCAATTTATTTTTCATTAATTTAACCAGAAAAAACCTTCCCCGTACACATGTCACCCATCCCCCTAGTTGCACCTTAAATTAATTTCATTAATTATTTAATTATTCCTATTTCCCTCACTCACCTAAAAGCATTCCTAAAAATGCTCCTTGGTGTCCCAATATTCCCTTACACATCTTAAATGACTTACGCCTTTACTAGATTCCTAGTTGAGTTCATAATTAGAAAGTTCTTAAAGGAAAGATTCCTTACTAAGTTAGACATTCAACTTTTTCCTTAGGTTTCCCTATTTCTTTATGTTTCCCCTTTTACCTTTAGTTTCCTATTTCTTTTAAGTTTTCCTCTTTTCCATTTCTAACTAAAACTCAGTTTATCAAGTGTAGAAAACAACCATTTACCCCCTTTTTCTTTTTAATTTAAAATTGAATTAGCATATGTAGATAAAACAATCATTTCCCTTTTAAAATTTTAATCCCCCATTGTAGTTTGATTTTAATAATTTAATTCAATTTCTTACCCCATTCTTGTTACATGTTTAATTATGATTATTATTTTGGACCACATGTGTTACTTAGACCTAGATTTTAATTTCACTAGGCTGGGCCATATTTTTATTAGGGAAATTGTTTTTAAATCTTACTTATCACATCATTCATTTTAAGGCCAACTAGGTTTATTCACTTACCCATTGGAATCATGACATGCCCTTCAAGATGCACTAGACGCTCCAAGGGTTCCACGAACCTTTTCCCATTTTCCTTGCATGACATTCCCTTCAAGATGCACTACATGCTCCAAGGGTGCCACTCACAACTTTTGTTTGTCCTTGCGCGACGTGCCCTTCAAGACACACTACATTCTGCAAGGGTTCCACTCGCCTCTTTACTGACTTGGTAGACATTAAAAATCCCTGGAGTCAATACTCCACGAGGTGATCTTATGGGAGGCTCAGGGCCTCTAGGAAATAAGGCCCTGTTGACAAGTGAAATTGACCAATTGTCAACTGGAAGAGCGAGTCCGGTTCGGGGTTGTCTAATTAACCCAAGTCGTTTGGATTGACTCACTCTGATGGTTTTAATGGATCTGTTGGACAATATAAAGTCCTAAAAGAAACAAATAAATAAATAAGAGAAACGAAATAATTCACTAATTCCTAATCACTGATATATATAGGTACATATATATATACAACTTATTT
The DNA here is from genome assembly GCA_010110895.2 of Picea sitchensis. NCBI lineage: Eukaryota > Viridiplantae > Streptophyta > Pinopsida > Pinales > Pinaceae > Picea > Picea sitchensis. The sequence continues at coordinate 21,522 of SNQJ01S0083755.1, forward strand.
AAAATAATATTTACACACAGAAATGTTTGTCTAATTCATATACCTGTTATACAATTTATGAGTTTTAATCTAAACTCACTAAAATCAATGTAAAAATGGATCTATTGATGAAAGTAGATATAGAAAGAAAAATCACTATTTCTTTCTGGTTTTTTTTTTATCGCTATTGCATCTGTAAAATCAAAATCAAGCTACTATTGAAACAAAATATGTAAACAGTGAAAACCAAACCATATGTAAGAGTTTCTATATTAAACAAACAAATAAAAGGAACAGACTAACCTATTTATCACTTGAAGAGTATGCATCCGACATCTGTATGATCATAAATCGTCCATTCAGTCTGTCCACAAGATAAATCTACAGTGTACTTTCACGCTGTTTGGAATAAATGCCAGACAGTATATTGCCCACTGGATTTTAATAATAGAACGACAGGATGAAAATAATAACTACAATATTTGTGACTGCAAACAATTATACATAAGATAAATCTGACAGTAATAAACTGCTTTTAATCATTCAACAAGATTAATATAAAACTTAATATTTGAATTGAACAATCAGTCACTATTTTCATATAACTGAAGCATGAAATTGTGGGGTGTATGAAAGAAATTATCTCGACGACATGATAATCTATCAAGACGAAAGCTATCAATAATTATCAAATTATCAAGATAAACAAACAATAGACAACAACAATATTTACAGATAGTTAAAGCATAAATGTAAACATGTGTTTTGTCCAAGTTCTTGTATAAGCTATCCACAATTCGCCACAAGACAAGATGTCTTGATTACAAAAAATAATGGGTTTTTATAGCCTTCAGAAAGGTAAGTGTTTCCCTTCTGAGATCAGATATTTATTACAAAAATAAAAGGGGGATATAACCACCCAGATCATACTAGATCCTCTAAAGCTAAGAAAAGGTTTATTTCTGTTTATACAAAAATGTATCAAAGATCTGGATAACAAGTCTCAAAGATGCTTCAGATCACTTGGTAACCATGAACTCCTGGATATCCTGAAAAAAAATAAAAAAATATAGAGATTTAGATATATTTTTAACCATTAATTTGGAAATTTTGAATTAGAATAACTGGCTAAAGAATCTATTGATTTTGTAGCTAGTTATTTTAGTGAAATGAAATCCAATTTATTGAATGAACAAAACAATCTAATATTAATAAATAACCCTATTTTAAGATAAAAAGAATCATATCTCTAACTGTAAAATCAAATCATATCAGATGATCTTAGAATTCACTATTGTTGTTGCAGCCTCAACGTTTTTAAATGTTACATTCCATGTAGTATTCACGTGTTTCCCTTTTCTTTGAATGACAGACTTGAGCCTATGGTTTTCATTCGTTAAGGCACTGATCTGATCAGTGAGAGCCTTAACCTGTGACTGTAGGATAGGTGTGTTGATGTAGTATCTATCAATCTAGCATAGGCAAACTTCACACTTCAACTGTGCGACTGTCCCTTGGGAATAATCAAAGTTGTGAATCGGGGTATTTCCAGCATGGACTCTAGATTTATTACCCAATTTAATGACGGGAAACCCTTCGATATGTTTCAGACAAGGTGGTAAATTTCCCACAAAGTTGTAAGGCTGATCGAAGAGTGGTTGGGATGAAAGAGGGTCTTCCTCAGCTAGAAATCTATCAATTTTTAAATCCAAACTCTCATGGATCTCGATCATCTTGATCGAGATCGCATGAGGGTTCGACCTGTTTCAGAGCTTCCTCGAAATTAACCTTCAAACTCTCTTATTTTTAAAACGGAAATCAACATTGTCTTTAGACTTCTTTCCTGTAGGTTTGTTTGAATTTTTTATAGAGTTGTTAGGCTATGTATCTTTCCCATGGGGTTATTCAGTAGCTTTTGGGTTAGGTTCAGGTTTGTTGTAGGTGGTCGCAAGACAGGCCGAGGTAGGTGTGAGAGGCGTTGTAGGGTAGACTACGGTTTCTTCAACCACAGGTTTGTTGAACTCTCCCATATTGGGGTTAGCAAATTCGTTTCTGATTAAAAATGAATCCCAGTTGTCATTTTGTAGCCTTAATTGATGTACAAGCATCATTTTTATTAAGCCGTGATGGAAAAGGCTTGAATATAAACGCTGCTTTTTGTACCTTTTGGCCATTTTGTAAAGGCTCCTCTATAAATAATAAGGCATGTTTAAAGGGAACCCTATGAAAATCATGAGAAGATGTAGATGATAAAGAAACATAACACCAAAATGACCTTCAAAAGTGACAAATTGTTTCACCACAGCAAGAGGACTATGCCATTGGGCTTTCAGTAAGGAAACTGGCATACCTTTGTCACATCCTTTGATCTTACGGGATGTAAAGAAGAGAGTCCATGGAATCTCCTCTACCTTAGCATTCTTGAACCACCTCTGACCGCTCTGAGGGAGTCCTGTTGCCTGGCTCAGAAAGTATTTTGTGACTTCATGTTGAATGTCCAACACCTTAGCTCTACATCCATCGAATGAGAGAGAGAATTCCTCAGCAGTCTGCAGGTTGAAACCCTGGAATTTTTCAATGAAAACGAGCCAACCGTTATCCTCAAGGTCTTCCCTGGAATTGTCACAAAGGAGCAAGGCCTGAGTGTCGTTTGGTTCAACTCTAAAAACAGGGGCCATGGTGAATCAACAGGCCATCAACCAAACATAGCGTGTAGGGAGGGTTTGTAAGAACAGACCAGAGATATACACGGAGCCTGAAAACCATCAACAGTGAACGACGTATGAGCAGAGAACTCATAGTGAAAAGATAGGCAATGAATTGAAATGAATGTGAGAGGTGTTGAAAATCCCAAGACTAAGCTTCGAAATGATGGGCTGACTGTAATCTCATTTCCATCTCTCATAAAGTACAGCCACGACCAGAGCATTAAAATGAAAATAAGTGTGCAACATAGTGGGTTCGATCATAAGGTTTGGTAGAGTGAAACTTGTAAATCAAAGCCTAGTAATGAGAAAACATATGACCAAGAATCACATAAAAAACCATATCAATTCTCAAATCAAAAGGTCCTTTATTGATATAATTTACAATCCCCAAGCATGTTTGGCATTTAAGGAATCGAAACAAAGAGAATAGTCCTCATAGCAAGAAACAAGGCTTCATTTATAAACTGTAGAGACATTTTGCCTTTCATAAATTTTTTGAATAGAATGGTAACAAAGACGTAAGTTTTAATGCTTTGTTTTCATGCTTTCAGTCATTGCGAAGCATAAAAAAACAAGAAGGAAAAGTGACAACTTACAATTGTCATTTTGAAAATTGCTTATGAAGAACATAAAAATGGATGACCCCAGTTAGGTAGCTACATAGATCATTTAATTGATATAAAAATTTAAAAATATGTTGGCCTGCCAACAATGGTGACATGCTGGGAGAAGCAGTTATCTCTATAATATGAATGAGTTCAGGTTAGTGAAATCTAAAAGATTTCAAAACGAAGAAAAACTAAAAGGTTATTTGAACATCTTTAAAAATCATGACGCAATCCAGTTTAAGATATCTTTCATTTAAAAAGAATGAAATCCGGTGACAAACTTCACAAAAGAAAGTCACGACATTTAAGATAATGTCTCTAATACTGTTGACAGGGCCACTGCTACCAGCAGGGATTCATAGCCTTGACAGGGATTTCAATTAACCCACTCTGATGTCTATATCCTGCCCAAGAAATTTCAAATTAGAACGAAGGACGCTTATGGCCAAAAACAAGATTTATACGTGAGAATTTTCTTTTACCTGACATCGCTTCGCTGCCAGTGGGCATGTTCAGTACCCCGACGAAGTTTTCTTTGAATCATGCATGCATTTACCCGCCACCAACAGACCTGTTCAGTGTCCCGATGGGTTTACAAACACTTCCCACAACTCTCTGACAAATTATTCACATTTTGATATAGTTTTAAAGACATTCAAGAGAGAGGGCTGACGCTGAAAATTCTAGTTTTGATATAACTTAATATTTCCAGGCCTTAAATTTTTCTAGCTAACCTTCATCAAGATTTGAAAATAGTTTATTAACAAAACTAATTTTCGAGGATAGGGAGACATCGTTGAGTTTCTTTCTTAAATATAATCGTGAATACTTTCAAGTGAAAATTAAAACCGAGAAATCGACTTTCAAACAAAATATCCTCTTTAACTAGCCTACAATTTCAAAGAAGGGCAACAATTGATGTTCTAACAGAGCTTTGACAGTTATTTCGAGATGAAGCATTTTGTTCTCTTTTTCTGAGCTAGATTGTAATACAGGCATGTTTGACTCAAAAGGACCAATAAACAAAATGAAAATAAAAACAAACCAGCAAAGAAAAATGGAAAGCGAAGAAATCAAAATAGAAAAATATGTACAAAAGGTGTATCGAAGAGTTTTCATGTAAAATACCTTTTGACAACTTGGCCATTCACTGGGAAGGTGTCTGGTTGCCCCTCTAAATTCTCTAGGCAGAAAGAACTGGGACCTAGTTTTTCAGCAATTAAGAATGGTCCCAACCACAGGTTTTGGAACTTAGTATCTTCGCCTTTCCCCTCATGAGGTTTGTCCCACTTAAGGACAAGATCACCTACCTCAAAAGTTTTGTTTGAGGCAGAATTGGAATCGAACCAGCTTTTGACAATAAGTTGATGTTGATCCAATTTTTGTTTTGCTTGAGCCTTTACTTCCTCTAACTTCAGCAAAGCATTAAACTGACTTTCCAAAGGAGGACAGTCTTCTTCTTGAACCTTCTATGATAACTATAGAGATGGAAGAAGAACATGTGGTGGAAGAATTGCTTCCCTACCATAAACAAGAAAAAAGGGGGAATTACCAACAACAAATTTTCGAGTTACTCTATCAGCCCAGATTGCATTGAATAGTGCATTATGCCAGTTTTTGTGGTTTTCAGAGATCGTTCTTTTGATGATCTTGATCAGATTTTTATTAGTTGATTCTGCCAAACCATTTCCCTGGGGGTAATAGCTGGCAGAATACTTTAGTTTTATTCCTTTTTATAAAGAAAAGGCACTCATTTCAAGAGATGAAAAATAGGAAGCATTATCGAATACTGGGTATTCAAGAATACCGAAATGAGTGATTATGTTTGAATTCAGGAAAGATATTACCTGGCTAGTGTTTACCACTTTTAATGGTGTAGCCTCGGACCATCACGTGAAATATTTTGTCATTGTTATGATGTATTTATGCTGCTGTGACGAGGTGGGGTTAATTGGGCCTATAATGTCAAGGCCCCAATGATGAAAAGGGGAATCTACCGAGACAGGTTGCAGTGGGAATGTTGACTTCTGTACTCGTCCATAAACCTTTTGACAGATTACACACTTGYGGGATAACGCATGGGCATCTTTGAAGAGAGTAGGCCAATAACATTTTTCCCTTAATACTTTGTGGGTAGTGGTGTAATTCCAATAAGAATTTATCTGCTTCATCTTTTTCTAGACAACACATAAGTATTCCATCRAAATTTTGGCGAAACAATATACCATTCACCAGYTGGAAAGAAGTATATTTTAATCTCAATGCTCTCCTCTTTTTTGGATCAAGGTGATAGGGAGCTKATCTATGAATGAGATAAAACTTGATGTCATCATGTCAAKGATTAGTAGGATTTTGTACACAACAGATTTGATTTTGATTATGCTGATCTTGAATTAACATATCAATTTTATTTTGTTGTTCTACAGCTGAATCAATGACAAATTTACATAAACCTTGGCCTCTAACAATTTGTGTTGGAGTGATTTCAGGGTCATATTCTTGTAAGTATGTGACCCAATTTTCCCTTTCTTCACCCATTTCTTTCTGTACTAACAAATTTCTAACAACAGGATAAGGGACAATTATTTTCGTCCTAGATTTCAGTAGATAATATCGAAAGTGTTTTACTTCTTTAAAAACAGCATAAGCCTACTGATCTATTGTTGGGTAGTTAAGTTATGCTCCTTTAAAGTCTGATCTCATAAAGTCAATAGGAAATTCATTGTTTTCAACATTCTTTTTGGTTAGCATAACAGAATAAGACCGATCAGAGACAAACGTGTAGCGAGTGAAATCTCACGAAAAGTTAGGGCTCATTAGGGATGGAGCCTCTACTATGGCCTTTTTTATTGAGTCAAAAACTTGACTTTCTAGAGATCCCCAATGGTACTATACATTCATTTTTATTAAGTTCTGTAATGTGAGACCATTTCTGAAAAGTTGGGGACAAGCCTTCTAGCAAAATTGATCTAACCTAAAAACGATTGCATAGACTTTTTGCAAGAGGGAGGGGGGGGGTGCAGTTTTGAAATGACTTGAGTCCTTTCAGGGTCAATTACCATCCCTTCATTGGATACAATGAATCTGAGCAACTTGCCTTGTTCTACTACAAAGACAGATTTTTTGGGATTTAAAGAGATGTTGTACTTACGACATCATTGTAGAACAGATCTTAGATGAGATAAATGATCTCCTTTATTTTTTGAGAAGATAGTAACATCATCTAGATAGACTACTATAGATTGAATGATAAGACCATGGAAAATGATATCCATTGCTCTTTGAAAAGTAGCGCCAACATTTATAAGACCAAAGGGAATCTTTGTATAAGCGTAGGTACCCCATGGAGTACGGAAAGTGGTTTTCAGCTGGTCTGGGGAGGACGTAAGGACTTGGTTATACCCTGAAAAACCATCCAGCAGTGATAATCTTTCAGAACTAGATACTTGTTGGAGAATCGATTCCATGGGAGGAACAAGGTAGTTGTATTTATGAGATGCCCGGTTTACAGGGAGAATATTAGAGGCCCACTATGTATGTCTTACTGGGAAGATTATCTTAGCATTCAAAAGTTTGTTTAGTTCTTTCTTGATCGTCGGTTCAAGTTTTGGGTGCATCTTTCTTAACTTTTGTTGAAAAGGTTGAGTCTGGGGTTTCATGAGAATAATGTGTTGTATGACGTTAGGATCAAAGGTTTTTAGATCGTCATATGTTCAAGAAAAGACATCCTTAAATTCCTTAAACAACTTAATAAATGATGACTTTTCTTGCTCAGAACATCCCATTCCCAAATTGATGCATTGTGGATTATCTTTAGTTCCTAGGTTCACCTTTTCATGGGTCAAGGAAGAACTATTCGTTTTACAATTAACTAATTTTCTGAGTTTATCATGCAAATAATCAAACTTTTCTAATCTTACCATAGATTTTGGGATAGAATTTACCAGATTTGATGTTGATTCCAGAGATCCTGGGTCCGATATTACCATAAAATTGCGAAGGTCTTTGTCATGGGTACCTTCATCGATAACTGCACCTTGGAAAGTATATTCCATGTGCAGAAAATAGATGTTTTGTTGATCGTCATCGAAAACTCTCTAATTAGTGATGTTGTTTGGGATGGATGGTCTGAACAACAACTCGACGGAAAACGCATTTGGAGAAAGGCCTTCTGCAGGAAAAATTTAGAGGTGACATTAACTAACAAATCAGCCTCAGAATTATTCAATCTCGGAATAGAATTAATGTTAAATGCAAAAACTTTGTTCATTAAATTCCATACCTTAGTTTGATAGATTTTTAGGTGTGGAGATATGCAATGAATAGAATTCCGTACATGTCTAACCACAATTTCTGAATCACCAAAGACTGTTAAATTATGAACTCTCAAATCTAGTGCCTTTCTGAGACCTTGCAGGAGTGCCTCGTATTCGACCATATTATTTGTGCATTCAAATTCTAACCGGAAAGCGATCAAAGTTTTGTTACCTGTTGGATCAATGAGCACACATCCTGCTCCGACTACTTCCTTAGATTTAGATCCATCAAAATAAAGAGACCAGATATGATTTTCATTGGTTGTATATGACACCTTAGAGTGGGTTGTTGATTGTGTACATGTCATGAGTTCAGACTATTGTTCCGGGTCAATAATGGTAGAAGTTTTAGCCATGAAATTGTCGAAAAAAGTGTTCATCCCCTGCATTTCAGGTGAATTAGTGGAAGTAGTGAAGGGTTCATTAGGATCATTTAAATAAGTTACTGTAAGCTTAAGATAACATTCATGATTGATCTTGCTTCTGTTAATCTTTCCATTCTCTAGCAGCCACAAGTGAGACCAATCTGTCACAAAGTAACCATGTAGTTGTTCAGACCAATCCCTACTTAAAAATAAGCCATATACTTCAGGGATATCAACAACAATAATATCAATAATTTGGTGGACTTTAGGATTAGATGATAATCTGATAAGCACGTTTTTTAATTCACCTATTACTTTAACACTGGACCGATCAAGCTGAATAATTTTCAGACTAGAAGGTTGAACTTCAGCATTGATTTTTTGGTAAACAGAACAAGGCATTATGTTTGACGATGCACCTGAATCTACCATACAATTATGTACATTCCTATTGAAAATTTCAAAAGTTAACAAAAATGGTGGGACATTTCTACGAGTATTAACAACAGAAGTTTGTTGTTTCTTAGTCACAGCCCCTGGAATTATTTTATCTACATTTGTTACTCTTTTTACAACAAGGTCTCTTTTATCAGAGGACTCTAGTGTTTTTTTAACGGAGACCTTTTGAGATGTTTTGGCGCTATTTTCTACAAATTTTTTGTTGTTCAAATTGTTATTTTTGTTGTTTTCTTCAATATTCTGAAGCATCTTTTGCAGAAGAAAAGGAAATTTCAATAATTCATAAACAGAAATATTAGCTCTAAGTTTTTTGAGATCCTCGATCAAATCATATTCTAAACTGGGAGTTGTTGAATTCTATCTAGTTTCAATTGGCTTAGACTTTTTTTGAGGTTCATTAGTTCCAATTTTAGAAGATGATTTATTCACTATTTTGCTTTTGGTATTGTAAGGATGCACCGTTTCAAAATTTGCTTGAAAGATACTATCCGAAAAATGCCCGAAAATGTTGGGAGAGGATTTGTCCTCTTCCACTATTTCTTGTTTAGCCACATCTTCAGGAATCTCGGGAGAAACTAAATTATCAAGTGCTTCTAGAATCATATGGATAGTATATTGTAGGCTTTCTAGATTTAGACCTTCAGAATTTGAGTTAGGATGGTTTGTGGGAAAAGGCTTTCTAAAAAGGGGGTTTGTAAGGCCCTTTGCTTGAAGAAGCTTCTTCGGCTAATCTCCTTAAATATATAACTTGATTTGACAACTTCTAAATGACCTTGTGTAAACTTTCTAGATATGAACCGTCTGATTGAGTTTTGGTTTGGAGAGGTCTAGGAAGAATTTCTATTTTCTTCTTGGAAGATGAGATAATCTCTACCTCGTTACAGATATTGTGCTTGAGGCTGAGAATATCTTTCTCAATTTGGCTCACCTCCTCGAAGGCTTCCAATAATGTTGTTTTCTTATACCTTTTTACCCAGATTGTTATATTTTGGTGTAGGGATTTTGTGTAGTATGCGACGATAATATTTTCAGTAGGCATTGAATCCATGGGGATTCGATTCTTTAATGTTAGAAACCTTTGATTAAAGTCTTTTATTTTTTCCTTAGGGTTCATCTTGAAACTAGAGAGTTCCATGACTAAGACTTCAGGAGATTTGTCGTCTCTGAATTTCTCAAGGAAACAAGATTCGAATCTATCCCAAGATACAATGGTGTCGAGTTGTTGGGAAAAGTACCAGGTAGATGCATTGCCTTCAAATGTGTATGGAAAAATTCTACATACTATGTCTTCATGTTCTAAGCTTCGGAGTTTAATGTCTAGCATGAATTTTTTAATATGATCCTCAATGATCTACTTGGAATCTAGGTCAAATTTAGGGAGCCATTTCTCTGGATGTTTAGGCAAAGGATGTTGGGATCCAGGTATGGCCATTGCATCTTGATAGAGCCAAGGTCTGGTGGGATTATTTAGATTTTCCATAGTCATGGGTGGTGTCGAAGGTTGAGATGAATAACTACCTTCGTCAAATGACTCTTCTCTTGAAGAAGAAGGAGATGAAGGAGGTGGTGATGGTGGGATACTAGATCCTCCGACTGCAGGAGTGAGGGTGTGATGTGGATCCATAGGGTTTAGGATAAGACCAATGCCTTCAAGTTTCTCCCTAATATCAGAGAATTCTAGTGGTTGATTCAATGGATGAATTGGTGGTCTGATACGGGCCAAAGAACCATGTGTGCTTAGAAGTGATTGACGAACAATTTCTTGTACATCGGCCCCTGGGGGGTTTGGTGTTACTGGTTCAATAGTAATCCATGGACTTTCGTTTGATGTGGTTGTTGTTTGAGAAACAATGTTGTCGTCAGAATGACTTCTTGTTACTATAGGTGAGCGGGTAGGTGGGGGAGGAGTCTTGCGACCTCCACGTGCCATCAATAGTGTTCAGGCCCTCCTTCTCGCACTATTTATTGACGGGGGAAATTGACCACTCATCAACTGGAAGAGCGAGTCCGGTTCAGGGTTGTCTAATTAACCCAAGCCATTTGGATTGACTCACTCCAATGGGTTTAATGGCTCCATTGGCCAATTCAAAGTCCTAAAAGAAACAAATAAATAAATAAGAGAAACAAAATAATTCACTAATTCCTAATCACTGA
>SNQJ01S0083756.1:0-20125 GCA_010110895.2 Picea sitchensis
CGCTTTCATATGTTTCAAATGGATTTTATAATGAAGCTGAGCATATATTTATTTTGATATTGAATCCTTTCTTTATCTTTTTACTATTAAGAATCTGCTTGGTCCATTTCCAAGCAAATGTTGCACTCAAGGAAAAATATAGTTATCAAGATCCATTTTATACAAAAACTAAAGTAATAAAGGATTTGGATTTTGTTGTTTATCATTATCCCATTTGATATTCCAGTCCAGGAACATCATCTACATATTTCAAAAAAAAAGAGAGGAGTACCACCTTTTTAAAAATGCAGGGGGATTTTATCCTCATGATGTTATCTTAAATACCACAAAAAAAATATTTTAGATCAAAAAGTTGTTATTTTGAGGGATTTTTTGGTGATGAGCATTAGGAGACCATTTCCAAGTTTAGCTGCAAAAACAGGAATTGGTGATGGTCTTAAAAAGGTTGTTACTAATTTTTGTTTCCAAATCTTTTATGCCTCATAGGAAAAATTTAGTGTTTTTTTATGAAACAAAATCTTGTAGTGTCCCCATGATGACAATGAAGAAACCAAGGACACTGTCACAATTGTTAGTAGTAAATTTAATAGAATTTTCTAGTGAACTAGTGGGAAATCCTTGCATCATCAAAAGTAGCAAAACAAGATAGTACATAGTAAATTTATTCCAAAAAGAGACCTAGGAGAGGGTTTTTGAAATGAACCCTGGGAATGAAGGGTGGTGTTTTCCACATGAAGAATAAGTTGGCGATTTTAAATACTTTGTTAAATACTATCTTGGATAAGAATGGGATATTGTGCACATTGGTGGATTGAAAGCATAGTGATATTGGTGGCAAGGTGAAAATTGCTCTAATGATAGTTGTAGATGTGAAGGAATATCCTTTTGTGATAAGGAAAATGAACTAGTATTCATAGGACACGAGGATGCATGGAGATACTATTGAGTAAATGTATGGAGAGAATAGATTCAGAAAACATAAGAAAAATGGATTTTTTGGTAGAACCGTTTCCAATTGTAGAAGAAGTTGAATAGGTTGAACCAAACACATCAGTAGATTTGGAGATAAAGTGGTATGGTGTTGCACCCAACCGATATCTAGTTTTCCAAGTCATCAAATGTATTAAGGTAGTTATTGATGGAGAATATGAGGTGTTGCAAGAGTTTTTAAATGAACATGGCCACTACACGATTGAGGATGAAGCCAACAATGAATAAGAAAATGATTGTTTGAAGGAAATTGGAAAGTACTTGAAGAGGAGATACATGTATGAATATTTTTTTGTCTTTAGATGAATAATTTGGTATGTTTTATATTGATGATGAAGTTTGTGGTGGAAATAATCGAAGATGGTAAGCCTCCTCTAATAATTTAGACAATAATTGACTGTGTGTATGTGTGTGAGATGTTCTAAATTATTTATTGTCAATAAATGAGTCTAAGAAACTAAAATAAGCCTTGAGACACTAGCTATCAAATACAAAAAGGATGTTGTAATAAAAATTACGATAAAATACAATGTTCTTCAACAATATTATCAATTTGTAATAGAAGCAAGTTAGCAATCCTAAAATTAGTAAATACTTATTGGAAAAGATGCCAATAAGTGAGTAGAATATGTATGTGATGTTAGACAATGATTATATGCATGTGTTATTATCAAATTAAACTAATTACTTGAAATATTCCCAATCCCTAGTGGATAGATAACAAAATTTATAACATCAACAAATAAATGGCTTAGAATGCAAAATGCTAAGTTGGAATGAACATGAAAATGCAATAAAGTACCTAAAATAACAAGTCTCTTTGAGAGAGAAGGTGGAAATTGAGGTTTTATCTCACTTGCAAGTTAAAGGCTAGTGCATCTTATTTCCTTGGACAAGAATTTAAACTTGAATAAGAAAACTTACTAAACAAGGTCTCTATGCATGAAGAAACCCTAGCTCAAATATTATCCACCAAAACAAGAGAAAACATCCTCAATATTATCCTCGAAAAGGTGCGCGCAAGTACTCCATAGTAGAAAAGAAGAGAAAAGAGAGCAATAGAAGTGATTTCCCATAAGTGGGGAGTTATGATTTTTCCATGAGGTAGCACTAGCCTCTTTATATGAGGACCACCTAGAACTATAACCCCTCAAATCCCTAAAAATACAAATGATCCATGATACAGGTGAGATAAGTCAAGTCCGACCCCTAAAATATCCTCTTGTTACCCCTAGGTGAGAGGGGTTAATAGGGTTAAACCTAGTTCCACTTGATATCATTTTCTATATGTTAGAGAAGAAGCAAGACAACACCTAGCGTTTATAAGATTACAAACTCTAGGGTTTTTTTCCTAGAAGGTTTGACCTAGGTTTATGATTAAATAATCCTATGGTTTTGATATCCAAGTCTTATTTTTCCTTTAGCCTCCATTGAAGGTGTTTTATTGACTCCACACACCTAATAATTCAAGACAACTCTAGTATTTATCATTTGTAGGTGATATAAAACCTAGTTTATATCTCTCTCTCTCTAACGATTTCCATTAACTGTTTGGAATCATCTCTAACATCATCATTGCTGTAATAATTACATTTTCATCCATGAGGGCTTGTCATATTGTACTCAATTAATACAATTTCATGTTATTCATTCATGCAATTATTGGTGGATGGTTTACAAGTGTTTTTATTGTCATTTTCCATATATTCATTTAATTTCTTACTGATTTAGAGATGTTATGTTGTTGTTTTTGTAAAATGTTTACATGCTTAAACATTTAGTCTTATTAGGATTTGAATTTACATATTCATGTCCTTCACCATCAAAGTATTGGATTATTTTACCTGACCACACTATTTATTATTCATGTTTTCATTGCAAACTTACCCCCTTTTACCATTACATGATTTTTTCATACAAGTTTAAATCTCTTTTTATCAATAATACATTTAATTACAACTAGCAGACTATAAATATTTTGAAATAAATACAAATATCATATAACTTTGTCAGTGTTTATGTCTGATGATGGAATATTGCGAAGACATGATAATGTTGAAATGCTAGAAATTCCCTCGAGTACATGCTAAAATTTTGGTATGCTCGTTTAACCATAGAAAATGTCACATCATTGTCACCCAACCATAGGAATTCACTATGCCACCCGCGAGCACAATAACCTTTTCTTAGATAAAATGATTCTAGAAGGTCCACACTAGAACCAACTTATAAACCCTAACCAGAAACACCACTACTACAACAACAACAAAATACCAAGAGTACATACCTATACTAATAAAAGCATAACTTTATCAATAGAAGCACACAAGAGAGATAACATAAATATTGATATTACAACACGACAATTGCTGCACCACCCTCTCTAGTCTTGCACCTCCTTCTGATGTAATTGCAGTTACTACTCCCCATACTTGCACCCTCGTTTTGTTGAGTGAGTGTGTAAGAGTGAGAAAATGAGATAAGAAATTACCTTATTTATACTTATTCTGCCAGTGAACTTTTCCCATAGGGCCAACCTATCGTTTATGGAAAATCTAATTTACTTTGACTTTTTTTGGCAGGGTCAACTTCTCTTTCTAGGGTTTTCTTTCTTTATTATTATTCTCCATGGGTCGAATTCTCTTCTAGGGTTTCCACACATCTGTTTAATGGTTCTCTTACTTCCAGAATATTCTATTCTAAGTACAAAGGTTACACTTGGAGGTTAATACCTCCCGCAACTACCAAAACATAAACAGTCCCTCTTAGCTAGGGAGGTATTAAATAAGATGTTCTTCATGTAACGGTATCAAACAAATCCATCCATCTCAAATGATATGGAAAAGACTCACATGTTATTGCAGACCAGTCTACAGTTAGCATCACCATAGCTAGACATGTTATCTCATGATTAAACAGATCATGTCTCAAGTAGCATGGCCATACGACCATATCATGATCAAACATATCATGTAACACGTAGCATATCCACATAGGATATTTCATGATCAAACAGATCATGTCACAAGTATAACCGTCATAGCCACATAGGATTTGGAATGTGTAGTTGAGCCAGTTTAAATAGAACTGCACTACTACCCAATCCAAGCAGATTATAGGCAACTACAACTCACCAACTCACATATAATCTGGCATCTAGTTCATACATAACTAGTAACCTCCCCAGCTCACACAGAATCTGAGATCTAGTTCATACATAACTAGTAACCTCGCTAGATCACATAGAATATGGCATCTAGTTCATATGGAACTAGTAAGTTTCCAGCTCACAATCTGGCATCTAGTTCATACAAAACTAGTAACTCGCCAACTCACACATAATCTGGCATATAGTTCATACAGAACTAGTAACATGCGTACCATACTATTTCATTGTAGTAGCAATATCTTAGTGTACCAAACTATTTCACTGGAGTAGATATGCGTACCAGACTATTTCGCTAGAGTAACAATATCTCAACGTACTAGACTATTTCACTGGAGTAGCAATATCTCAACATACTAGACTATTTCACTAGAGTAGCTATGCATACCCGACTATTTCACTGGAGTATCAATATACCAGACTATTTCACCAGAGTACCTGTGTACCTGACTATTTCACTAGGGAAGAAGACTTGAGTACTAGAATGTTTCACTAGAGTTGAAGACGTCCAACATGCTAGGTTGTCCCTGTAGTTGTCCCAGAGGCATGCTCTCCCCAAAGGATCTACGTGAAGCCTCTAACCACACAAATCGGTCAAGCCTCCATAGCTAGGAAAACACGCTCTCCTTGAAGGATCTGTGTACACATCATCCTGACTGGTGCCACAGTTAGTGCCTAAGAATGAAAACCTATTGTCCACACTATACCATGTTTCTATCTGGAGTCACATATATAACTCACCACTCCCTCTTACTATGAAAGTCCTTCTAGACCAGACTAAGCTTGTCTATGAAGTACATAAACTTCACTCTCAATAGAGGCTTGGTAAAAAAGTCTACTATCTTCTCATCTATAGAAACATACTGGATCTTCAATACTCCCTACTGCACCATATCTCTAATATAATTGTACCTGATCTCAATATGCTTGGACTTCTCATGAAACACTAGGTTCTCTGACAACTTCACAGAACTCTGGTTGTCACACCTGATATAAGTCGCCTCTAACTCAAGATCAAACAATTTTGTAATCATCTTCCGAAGACACACTCCTTCTCTTCTATATACTCTTCCTCAATCGTAGTAAGATCCACACTCTTATGCTTCTTTCTAGACCATGAGATCATAGTTGATCCCAAACTGAAGCAACATCTAGATGTACTCTTCTAGTCTGCAACACTATCGACCCAATCTGAATCAGTATAGCCTTTTAGGATTATCTCACGATCTGAAACATATCTGAGTCCATAGTCAATTTTTCCTTTCAGGTACCTCATCACATGTTTTGCTACAATCAAGTGAACACGTCTCGACACAACCATATACCGACTCAATGTGTTCACTGCAAAAGATATATCTTGGCCTTGTGTTCGTTAAGTACATCAACGAAACAATCATCTATCTATACATGGTGGCATCCAATGTATCTGAAGATGTATCACTCAATAAATTTTGATTTGTCACCATCATTGTAGGAAACCAATCCCAAGCTCATCAAAATAATTGTCTAGCATATCCGGCCCTGGGTCCTTGCTTAATTCCATACAAAGATTTCTTAATCCCGCATACATGAGACTCCTTATCATGTATATTTTCATTGCTCTATGTACACTTCTTCTGACTACTGGAGCAAGTGTCTCATCATAATATTCTCCCTCTTTCTAGGAGAATCCTCTAGCCACAAATCAGTATTTGTACATATCTATGTTTCCATCGACACCATGTTTGATCTTGTAGATCAACTTGGAAGTTACCACTAACTTCCCTTCTGGTCTGGGAACCAAGGAAAAATCCATATCGCGTTCCTTCTGACCGACTTCCTCCTCTGTTACCAAAACAATGGAATCTTCCCAGGAGGTATAAGATCTCCTCAAAGGCTCTGAAGCTTCGATCTAATCTCCTCAACTCATGACAATTTTCTATCAATCCTGGAAGATGCCTCTCTCTCCCATCTTAATATGAGGAAGAGTACTTTATTAATGAATGTCTCTAATCCACTAACTCTCTCTGAGATCAGGATCACTCTGAGTCTCCATGCTCCCTCTGCAGCTTGAGTCCCTCTGAGTCTATATAATCTTCAGAGCCATCTGCACCCTATGTGTGTGATGATTTCCTATGAAGTCTTCTATGAATGGTCCTAGGGATCCTGGTCCTCCCTACTGGATCGTGAGGGATGACTCCATCTGAACTCTAGCTCCTTCTGATTTGGTACTTGGTGGGGTCGCCTGCCTCACCAATGGTGGAGCCATATTCTCCTCATGATATGGATCATCAATGCTATATATATTTTCATCATGTAAAGTGTCACGAGACCATGCTGGTCTCTTCCTGATTACTGAAACGATTATGGGTAGGCCCTTCTGGCTCTACTAACTCTTCTTTATGATCAACTGAACTAGAGGGATTTGTTCGATCATATTTGGAGCCTTTTTCTCCTTACAATCAATCTCCATATGAGATACTTTGTATCTCACAAAAGTACCCTTCTTTCTAGAAGGTTTTAAATTCATCCTATTTTTCTTTGGTACATGGATGTATACGATCATGTATACAAATTCTTATTTGAATAGTGTGCTCCATGTCTCAAACTAGATACCATCTATTATGTTACCTCCTTCAACTGTCAATATATCGCCCCTCAGAGTTATCACCCGTGACCTGTCTGGAGCAATAAGGGAAATCCAATAGACAAGTATAATACTCTTATAATAATAATAATAACTATAACGAGAATAATTGTCACAGTATTTGGAACAAGAAACAAAATACAAAATCCAATAATAAGAAATAGGAACAACACTCTTCCAGTGTTGTGACCAATCATTCCTCCATGGTAACCTGCCCGCAACAAGATAAACATGAAAAAAAGTATTTCCAATANTCGATCATATTTGGAGCCTTTTTCTCCTTACAATCAATCTCCATATGAGATACTTTGTATCTCACAAAAGTACCCTTCTTTCTAGAAGGTTTTAAATTCATCCTATTTTTCTTTGGTACATGGATGTATACGATCATGTATACAAATTCTTATTTGAATAGTGTGCTCCATGTCTCAAACTAGATACCATCTATTATGTTACCTCCTTCAACTGTCAATATATCGCCCCTCAGAGTTATCACCCGTGACCTGTCTGGAGCAATAAGGGAAATCCAATAGACAAGTATAATACTCTTATAATAATAATAATAACTATAACGAGAATAATTGTCACAGTATTTGGAACAAGAAACAAAATACAAAATCCAATAATAAGAAATAGGAACAACACTCTTCCAGTGTTGTGACCAATCATTCCTCCATGGTAACCTGCCCGCAACAAGATAAACATGAAAAAAAGTATTTCCAATACAATGGAATTTTCATAAGAACAAATCTATGTTAACAAGAATAAAACACAATTTCATGGTAATCATCATAGCATTACCAGGGTGACCTTCCTAGAAGAAAAAAAAGAAACATCTCCTAGAGGAGATGTTAGTTCACCTTGCAAACAAGTAAAATAAGAATTTATATCAATAGTACTCACATGCTACCAAGTAATCATTGTATTTAGTAGTAATAAACCTTTCAAATGTTGTTGTCACACCTATAGTGTTTTCCTGTAATGTAGAAATTATCAAACTTGATATGTGCAAATTAGAAACTTATCAATTTAATCAATCAAACCTAGAACATGGAGTCTTATCTTAAAGAATGAGTGTTGTTGATTTTCTTTCGAGTCTCCTTCACTCAAGATGACAAGTATTCTCTCGAACCTATCCCCTGTACTGAGACAATATGCTTTCTTAATAGAAATCCGAGTTAGGGAATATAATGCAAGTAAACTCGAAAATCTCAACCTTAATCAATCTAATACTTTGACAAGAGTCATCTTATAACTTTAACTTTGACCATAGGTTAGTATGATAATCATAACTTCAATAGATCAAAATACAACTAGATGTTCATAAGATCACAATAATGCCATAACAACTAGAGGCATATTAAAACAATCAAACATAGAGTGCATTCTTCCTCTGAATGTGTTGGATCTAAGATCCCTTTGGATCTACGATTTTTTCTTGGAAAAAAGATCCATTCTCCTGAAAACACCCTCAAGATAGTGATACAATTTGAACATATACAAGTACATACCTCTGGCAGGAGTGGAAAATAACGTCAAGCAACGATGAATCCTAAAACTTCAAAGTGATCCAACTTGAAATATGAAGGTAGAAGGAGATGCACTAGGGTAGGGTGCACTAGGAAAACTAACAGTTAGGCCCAAAATTTCACAGAAACTTTCACTAAAACTGGTACTGCAACTGGCACTGCAACTAGTGTTGTAACCAGCACAAAGAAATTGGCACTTCAACTGCAACATGTACTACAATTGGCACTGCAACTGACACAAAGCAACTGGCACTACAACTGCAACTAGTACTGCAAATGAAACTGGTATGACAACTACAACTGGCACTGCAACTGCAACTGGCACTGCAACTCCAACTCGCACTGCAAATTTCGTATATTGTAGATTTGATATGGGTAAAATATGTGCCCTCCTTGGGTGACCTTTATAATGGGTTCAATAAGTGATCAACAATATTGACAATGGCTTCCTTCCAATGGTTAGACCATTACAAATGAAACTAGCTATGAAACGATGTTAAAATTTTGGTATGCTCATTTAACCATAGACAATGTCACATCATTGTCACCCATCCATAGATATTCACTATGCCACCCCCGAGCACAATAACCTTTTCTTAGATAGAATGATTCTAGAAAGTCCACACTAGAACCAACAAATAAACCCTAACTATAAACACCACTGCTGCAACAACAACACAATACCAATAGAACACACCTCTACTAATAGAACCATACCTTTATCAAGAGAAGCACACAAGAGAGTTACCATAAACACTAAGATTACAACAAAACAACTGCTGCACCGCTGTTGGCACTGGGGTAGACCCAGGCTTCAACGCTACAACAAAGCACCAAAAAAAACCTAACTACCGGCCCTTTCGACAACACCTGCGAAGCAGATGAAGTCTCACTCGAGGTAGAGGAAAGGGTGGTTGCATGACTCAGATATATGCAACCCTAGTTGGGACACAAATATGTGATTCTAGTATTTAATAGAGCATTCAACAGTAAACCTTCATTAATATCTAACCAATATCTACTCCACATATAGAACATAGCATTGCAACATTCACCCAGATCTAATGTATCTAAGCACTTAGCATAAGGAATTAGATCAGATGAAGCAGATTCAAGCACTAAGCAAGTTCACAGAGGTCAGATCTAGCATCCAGATTCATCATAAGCACAAAGTATAAATGGATCTATCTATCTATATATGTCAAGCACTTAGCAGATAACACAAAAGTACACCAACACATCACACAAAGTAGAGCAACACAACATATATGTGGTTCACTCCCACCCTGGGGCTGCGTCCACCAACTCTTCTTCTTTATTAGCTTCTTCAATCAGATACATGAACAGAGCCACAAAAACCTTACTCCACATAGGACAGGAGATCTGTGCACCTCACTAGATCCTCCTTCCTTGCGTTATAGCACAAAGCCCTTCACAGTTTGTTACAACCACTTTCACTTAGCTCTGCAAGTCTCTCATAGTATGAAAAAAGAATTTACAAGCCACACTTGCACTTAGCACAACAACACATAGATGCCTCTTCTCTATTTTATTACATCGCCTAGACATCTATTTATATATTACAAAATAGGCTTAAGCATGGTTAAACCCATGGGACGACATTCCCATACCCGTTACATATTCCCAAATCCCAAAAAGGAACCAAAAAGGGGTCAAGATCCCGCGATCTTTGCTTCGTCTTGCGCTCTACCTTCGATAGGTTGTCAAAGTCCAAAATAGTCAAACTTGACCAAGGATCTCTCAAAACTTGGTTGAGGGCCAACATGCCCCCAACACTCACCTATGACTCATCCTGAGTCACTCTAATGTAGCAAGTTCTTCTTCGAAATCCTCGATCTTGGCTCAAGTTTCTTCAACTTGTTGCTGTGCTACGACCTCTTTTTCAACAAACTCTTGGATGAATGCATCGTTCACAGGTCCTTCCAGGCGCTGTTCAGCTGCATTAACAACCTGCTCTAGTTCTTCTCCTCGGCCTTCAACCTCTATGAACAATTGGTAGGCCTTATCTTGTACGGGTTGGAGTCTCTAAGTTACTTCCATAACTCTGCTCTGAATAACGTGAATCTGCTGCTGGGCAGTGCATTGTTCTTGAGATCTCTTCATTCTTTCCACAACTGACAGGAGCTTCAATTGTGCCTATATCGTTTCAGCTTGATACTTAGCCTCTTGGAGTTGCGAATCCAATGTTCTTATTTATGGACTCTTAGCGAGTCACTCATATGTCAGGGCACTATGATCACTTAGCTGCTTGTATTTCATAGCAAGGGCCTTTAGTCTCTCAACTGCGCTCCTAGAAGTTGCTTCTCTTTGGTCCTTCACATCCTATGGGGTCTCGGGCACTGCGTGTAGTTATAAGTCTACGATGCGTTGCTGTAGCTACTGGATCACTTCTTCAAGCTGTTATACTTGCTGTGTAACTAGATATTCTGCCTTTATTTCTACGATTGTAAAAGAGCAAAGTGATCTGTTGACCACTTCCTTTACTTCGAGTTGCTCGACGAGCAACTGTTCTTTTCCTTGCAGTATCTGTTCTTTTTCTTCGTCGAAATTCGCTTGGAGGGAAATATTTTCCTGTTCTACAGCTCGATGCTATTCTACAAGTACTCCTTGTACTTGCATCAAAGCATGAGTGGATTGGTCGGTTTCTTCCTGTGCTCATCGGAGGAGAGCTTTGACTGTATCAGCTAATCAGTGGAGTTGGGTTGGCTTGTCTCCTAACTCTCATGTTCCCAATGGCAGAGGCGCAGTGGAGACTGCGTGGATGGACTGTAGTGCCTTATGTACCCCTCAAATTTTGATTTCAATCCTGTCATACGTTGCTTCCTACTTGGCCTCTTGTTTTTCTGCTATGTCCAACAAAGCATCGTTCAGGGCTGCTATGAGGAAGTTGAAGTCATTAGAGGTGAGGACATTCTGCATCTTGGTCATGGAGGATTTCAATTTCTTCTGGGAAGAAGGTTTCAGAGGTGAACCCTTCCTCTTCTTCAGGGGATCAACCTTGTCTCCTTGCTTCTATTTGACTTCTTTGTCATCTAACTCTTCTCCATCACCTCCTTTCTCTGGTGATATGGAAGCAGTATTCACAGATGCACTGTCTAATCCTTGGACCTCTTTGATCTTCTTTGTCCTGCTAGGTCTAGGTGTATCCTGCGCAGTTTATGGGTTGTCGATGTCGGATATCTCTGTGGGGTTGGCGGGGATAAGGAGGTCAGCGGACCATTCCTTCGTAATATCCTCTAGGACCTCCTCCGTTAGCTTGTAGTAGGACTAAAGATGTTTCTTATGTTTATCAGTGCACACTATAATATAAATGAAATGATGATCTGCACTGAACTTCATCAAAGGCCGAAACCAGTGTAGAGTGTTCAGAGTCATACGAGGCTCAGACTAGATGGCTCTCTTCAGCTGATCGTAATAGGTATGAAAAACAACATTTTACTGCCATTGTTTGTTCATATCGCTAGAATACCAAAGTGTACTGAACTTCGCGGCCAACGACTCAAATGGCTCGATGTTGGGGAAGGTCACACCTTCCAGCATCTCTCAGGCGATGAATTGGATAAGGATTAAAATCCAACTAAAATGGAATTCATAACCTTGATCTTGTGCTTCTATGCAGTCTAGTTCCAACTGATTCACCAGGTACTTCGCCCAGTTCATCTGTAGGCCTTCCGTGCACTTCCCTGCAAGGTCGACTATGAAGCTGGTGACTTGGGTAGGTCGGTTCTTTATTATTAACTTCCATGCAATCAACTAATAGGCGAGGCACACTGTTCCACTCTGGATAGAAGCTACCCTGTAGCCTTGCGTCCCCTTCTCGACATCGCCATAGGTGTCCTTGATCCTCTATGCGAGAGCGTGATCCATGGCTTTTCCTGGATAAAAATCCTGTGGATCAGGTCCTTGCATACTCAACTCTGTGATCCGATTGATCAACATCAGATCAACTGTGATGCGATGATCTAGCCACAAATATCCTCCATGGTAACAAGAAAGAAACAACTTGACACAGGCATTCACCTCCTGGTGTCTTCCGAAGTGTGGGATCTTCATATCGTTCAGTAGGATGGACTGCGTGAGGTTATGGGTCCACATTTGGGGGATTATCTTTGAATTCACCCCCTTCGTTCTGGTCAGGTACTTATGTGGGGTGAGCATGTTATAGAATTTTCAGTCGCCAAGGTTGAATTCGCTAAGCTTCAACACTGCAATCTTGTCTTGGTTTGCTCGAAATATGCGTATACCCTTTGGGAGGTTCACAGTGACTGAGGTGTACTTGAAATATATGGGCATGCTATATCGATTTACTGCACTAATCATAGGTGGTATGTAGTTGGGTAATATAGTCGGGATCAATTTGGCATTCGCTAGATCATCCCTGTGCTTGGTTCTCTTTTCATTTGATGTCCAGGATGGTCCGGCTCCACGAGCAGTCGACGAAGATGCTTGCACTGTTCTTGTGGATGAAGCCTGTACACCTACAGATAATCCTCTCTCTGACATGACTCTTTCATTCATCAGTTCGAGGAGTATTTTTGTCACATATTCTTCAACTGCGTTGAGCTCCTCGGACATATGCGCTCAGGATTAACTAGATCGGGTTCAGATTAACTTAGACACTACAATGGAATAGATGGAAACAATGTGATGATCACTATGCAAGATCAAATTAGTCTGCAGGCGCAAATTATTGGTTAGAAAAAGTGTTCTCGTTGTATGGCACGACGGGATAAATAGGTAACTCAGCAACTGGTCGCTTGCAATGGGTATGAAGCCTTCTTGAACTATGTTCTTTCCGTTATGGCACGGTCCCAACAGCCTGATGGCGAGCTGTCTGGTCATAAATTCCTTTCTACCCGTTTAGAGCATTGTTCTAATGGTTTTAATGTCCCCAACGTCTATATTGCTTCGCCATGGTGAAGTGTCATGTGTCGCTGTGCTGATATCTCGACGAAGCTCCAATTTTTCAAATTTTCCTTCTACGAGGTTCCTTCTGGATCTTTCTGTAACTTTTCAATATTATCTCTCTTCTTATTTAGTTTTCTAGCCTTCTTTCCAGTGAGCTTCGTCTCGGTATTCCTTTTCCCATTCTGATTCTTATCTTCTTTTGACATAGTGACTTCGTGTTGTTGAGATTCTTTCCTAGGATTTAAGGGTAATACTTCTTTTTTATCTGGGATAGGTATTTCAGTCTTCTGTGGGTCCTCTAGTGTTCTTGCAACTTTGATATCTACGTCGCTGTTGTGAAATAACTATGATCTATTATCCTGTTCTTCAATCAAGTGTACGATCCTTTTAGTTATAAAATATTTTAACTCTTGCTTCTTCTTCTCTAAGACTTCTTCTTCTTCCTTCCTTATGGCTTGATCCCTTTCAATTCAAGGTATTCCTAGTAACATGGTAAATGGAGCGTTGTCCTCAATAAATTTAATGATCTCAAAATCTTCTTCTGTCGAAGTTCCATTGACATTCATAGGTATCTAAGTGAGCTTCCCACATAGGGTTATCAATTTTCCTCCAAATAATCATATTCCTCCCAGTAAAGGAACCATAGCAGGCTTTCCTAAAATTTCCCAAGTTCTTTCTATCATAACATTCCCCCGTGTTTCCTCATCCAGAACACAGTCAACATCGAAGTCTCCTAATATTGCTTCAATGCATTCTTTTTCTTTGAAGATCTCTGATAATATGACATGTCGGTGGTCATTTAGGGTTTCTCTCATCTGTAACAATACTTTCTCTGATTCTTTCTGGGATTCTGACATAATCTTAGTTTCTGGATCTGCCTTAGGGTTTTCTTGGTTCAGATTCATTCTTTCAACTTTAGCAATCATTCTAGGGAAATCCAATACTTCATGGTCCATAGCTTTACAACAAAGACAACTAGGTCTTCTCCCAAGTAATTCTTTAGCAATATGTCCTGGTTTTCTGCAACTGTAACAGAGAGTTAATCCTCTCTTTCTTTTAACTGATCCCCAACCCTTTTTGTACTGCGCGCTAGGATCGTAGGAGCTAACCTGCAAAAAATTCTTTCTAGGATCCTGCATCCACTTGTTAGTCCAATTATTCTTTCTATGCATAGGTATAACATATATTTCACTATTCTTATTAGATATACTCATGTCAAACCTTCTTTCATCTACCAGTACTCTAGTTTTCAAGCTAGGACAAAATCTATCAACCATACCTAGATCCATACTTTTAAAACAAAAATTTTCCACTTGTCTTACTTCTACAGAGCACAAATCTTTCATATACAGAAATTTCCACTATTCTTACCTTTATCAGAGCTCAAAGCTTTTAGATCTAGAGCTTTTCACTATTCTTACCTTTATCAGAGCACAAAGCTTACAAATCTTACCTATTTTCTTCATATTTGACCTCTTTTCTTGGCACAAAGATTCACAAGTCAAGCAGAATGTTGCGCACTAGGGAAACAGATCTACACACATATATTTCTCAGTTTCAGGTTGAATCTTTGCACAAAGCTTCTTCTTCGTCAGTTCCCAGCAATCACAGTTTCAGTCCCGACTGTGGAACCCTTTGTTGGCATTGGGGAAGACCCAGGGTTCAATGCTACAACAACGCACCAAAAAAAACCTAACTACCGACCCTTTAGACAACACCTGCGAAGAAGATGAAGTCTCACCTGAGGTAGAGGAAGGGGTGGTTGTAGGACTCAGATGTCTGCAACCCTAGCTGGGACACAAATCTATGATTCTAGTATTTAACAAAGCATTCAACAGTAAACCTTCATCAATATCTAACCAATATCTACTCTGCAGATAGAACAGAGCATCACAACATTCACCCAGATCTAATGTATCTAATAACTTAGCACAAGGAATTAGATAAGATGAAGCAGATTCAAGCAATAAGCAAGTTCAAAAAGGTTAGATATAGCATCCAGATTCATCATAAGAACACAGTATAAATAGATCTATCTATCTATCTATGTCAAGCATTTAGTAGATAACACATAAGTACAACAACACATCGCACAAAGCAGAGAAACACAACATATACGTGGTTCAACCCCACCTTGGGGCTACGTCCACTAACTCATCTTCTTTATTAGATTCTTCAATCAGATACATGCACAGAGCCACAAAAACCTTACTCCACATAAGACAGGAGATCTGCACACCTCGCTAGATCCTCCTTCCTTGCATTACAACATAAATCCCTTCATAGTATGTTACAACCACTTGCACTTAGCTCTACAAGTCTCTCACAGTATGAACAAAGCATTTACAAGCCACACTCGCACTTAGCACAACATCA
Source organism: Picea sitchensis (assembly GCA_010110895.2). NCBI lineage: Eukaryota > Viridiplantae > Streptophyta > Pinopsida > Pinales > Pinaceae > Picea > Picea sitchensis. The sequence continues at coordinate 15,617 of SNQJ01S0083756.1, forward strand.
CATAGATGCCTCTTCTCTATTTTCTTACATCGCCTAGACATCTATTTATATATTACAAAATAGGACTAAGCATCGGTAAACCCATGGGCCGACATTCCCATACCCATTACATATTCCCAAATCCCCAAAAGGACCCAAAAATAGGTCGAGATCCCGCGATATCTGCTTCGTCTTATGCTCCGCCTTCGGCAGGTTGTCGAAGTCCAAAATGGTCAAACTTGACCAAGGATCTCTCAAAACTTGGTCGAGGGCCAACAACTGCCCTCTCCAGACTTGCACCTCCTTCTTCTACAACTACAGTTGTTACAACTACTTATCCTCAGACTTTCTCCCTCCTTCTTCTGAGTGAGCGTGTTAGAGTGTGCAAATGAGCTAAGGCATCACGATACTTATACTGATTCTACTAGTGAACTTTTCCCGCAAGGCCGACCTGTCTTTTTTGGAAAATATAATTTACTTTGACTTTTTCTGGCAGGGCTGACTTCTATTTCTAAGGATTTCTATATCTTTATTATTATTCTCCTCAGACTAACTTGTCTTCTAGGGTTTCCACACATCTGTTTAAAGGTTCTCTTACTTCCAGAATATTCTATTCTAAGTACAAAGGTTACACTTGGAGGTTACCTATGACATTTGATGATGTTGGTGGTGTTGTTATTTCTACCATGCAAAATCAAATTTAAACCATGTTTGTACTCAAAGACGATGAGGAAAAAACACTTATTGACATCATTTCCACTGATGGGAATTTAGATGGATATTTTCCCAAGTTACATGCCTACTATGAAAACCATGGTGCTTCCATATACAATACATTAAATATTTTCATTGTTTTTCAGCTTGTAGTTCTTAGTGCAATATTTTGTTTCATAGATAAAATCAAGGGATCAATTAGGTGTGAGGGTTGGTGGATTCCACTCATTATATTATCCCTTGCCTCCACCATAAGCATTAACAACTTACTCCACTCAAGATATTAGGTAGATCCATTCCCAAGGACAATGTGAACCATCATATTATTGTCCAAAAATGTAACTCAACATTCAGACATGATCCTTTTGGTGCCCATACTTTAAATTATTTATTACATACTAACGTTCAATCTCTCATGTGTTTGTCGATGTCTCTAACTTGTTGGTCAACCATATCAATTATGAATTAACCATGTCTTCAAACATATTTTGATTACATACCTTTATTTCCATTAGTATTTTGAATACATGTCATATCATTTATGCTTCAATCAAGATTGTCATTCCCATAGTAGGATTCCTTATCATTTTCATTTTTTCATATTAGGATTTTGATACTATAGTAGGAAGGTGATATGCTGATGTGTTTTGATTCAAAAGTGTTGGGATCACCATCGATAGAAATATTAGAAGAATCTATTAGATATTGGATGAGGAAAGATACCGATGATATTCCAAAAGTAATTCTAATGCAAATACTAAGACTTGTAAGAGTAAAACATGATAAGGAATATGAGATGATTTATTTTGTAGTGATAAGGAATGCAATGGAAATACATGTACAATACGTGTTATAATGATAAGACATGCAATGGAAATGAATGTATGATTTGTATTATAATCAATAAAAAGGCATGTATGATTTGTATTATAGTGGTAGGATATGCATGAAATGATTTTTTTATGGTAATAAGATAATGCATAAGTAGGAATGTAATTTTTTCCTTGGTAATAAGACATCCCTTGGTAATTCATGTATGATTGTGTTATGAGGCTAAATAATGTTTGATTCATATTATGAGTTCAAGACATGGGATGCCATGCATGGCTATGTCGATTAAACACGTGATTACTAATCATTCATCAATATCAAATAAATAAACACTACAATTCATAAAACACGTTCCATGAAATGTGCGTGCGTGTGTGTATTAAAAATCGTCTCAACTATACATTTTTTACAAAATGGCACATTGTGCCCAATATACAAAGTGACAACAAGCGCCCAAACATGAAAAAGTGACATATGGTTCCCCATATACAAAATAGAACTCATTGGTCACTCATTGATCACTGCCACCCTTGCAACTATCATGTGCATCCTAGATATCAATATTTATTCTCTTCCTCAAAGAAACACCTCAAGTGGTTTTATGCATAAGCAAGGTTCGTTGCTCCAGAGATTGGACATAGAAACAACATTCTTATAAAATTTTTGTTAAAATAATTGATGTTCTCGTTTGACCATATACAATAATACAATATTGTCACCCAACCATAGGCACACAACCATTAACCTTTGATTGAATTATTCCAAAAATCCATACTAGAACCAACATATAAAACCTAGCTACTAACTGCAACAACAACTCAAGACAAGTAGAGCGCTCCTCCAAGGGTAGTGCACAAGAGAGAGTCTCCATATCCACAAAACAAGTACCATACACAACTGCAACAACTGTAGCTGCACTACTCTCTCAAAATTTGACCATACTTAGCTAATACATCACCAAGAATATCACCAAGAGTATCACTAAGAATATCACCAAGAGAATAACCAAGAATATCACTTGATAGCGCTAGAGAGAGACCAATACCAAGAGATGACCATACACCCAGATGACCATACACCCTTATTCCTCCGTACAACTGCAGTTGCAACTAAAATTGAAACTCTCCACAAGACTTGCGCTCTGACTAGGTGTACAAATGAGCTAAAATGTCAATTTATATTAATTTGTCCAATGACTTTTCTGGATGGGTCGACCTGAATTTCTGGTAATTATATTTTTTGTTTATCTTTTTCTTATGGAGCCGACTTGTATTTTTGGAAGATAATATTATTATGTTATTTATTCTACTAGGCTGACTTGTCTTCTAGGGTTTTCACACATCTGTTTAGGGTTTCCCTTTCTTCCAGAATATTCCATTCTAGTCAAAGTTTACACGTGGAGGTTAATACCTCCCACAGCTACTGTGACATCAACACTCCCTCCTAGCGAGGGAGGTATTAACGATAATGGTCTTGAGCACACACACACCATTCTCCTATTAGAATCATCATAGCCACATAGTCTATCTCATGATCACGTAGATCAAGTCACAAGCATCATCATCACTATCATTATCATTTGATAATATCCCAACATCAACATACATCATTGTTTGTACAATCTCTCGAGGCCATACTCCATGTGAGTAATTGAGCATGATGTTGAAAAAGTCACATGCTAAACTCAATGCACTCAATAGAGTGTCTCACATGAGTCACCCACTCAACAAAGTGAAAAATGGAACATTCTTCTAATCCAGACATACGTCCTAGAAGAATAGTTTTCCCAACAGATGTTGAAATCCCCGCAATGAGCTACAAGGACCATTCTTCTAATCCAAACCTATGTCCTAGAAGAAAGTCAGTACTCCCAAATGTTGAAATGCATGCCATGGGATACAAAGACCATTCTTATAGGAATGTCAGTCTCGAAATATTTTCTAATTGGGTCATATGTACCATAGATATCAATATCTACCCATATTCCTTAGAAAATATAGGTCCCATATCAACCACCCTAATCAGGATGTCATGTCCTTAGGTGGTGAACTATCCAACTTGATCGGGCCAATAAATGTGCCTCAGGAGAATATCGGTCCTGAACCATATTCCTAATCAGCCCACAATATGTGCCTTAGGAAAATACCATTCCATGATACATCAACAATCTGTCAACCTGGACCATTCTCCATAGGGAGAATGTCTGTCCACCAGCAACCTGTTCTTCCTGGACCAATCTCCTCCTAGAGAATTCCTGTCCACCATCACACTAACTATCCATCTAGATGGAAATCATATCCAACACTAGTGGTAGTCTCCATGGAAATCAAATAGTAGCATATAACTTCTACAATTCCATCCAATAGAACACAACTGTGTCTATCCATAGTAGTATACAACTACTTCCGAGTGGTACACAACCACTCCTAGTAGAAAATGGATACTAACCAGTGACACATAGTCACTACCATTGGAGAACATCCATTACAGTAGCATACAACTACTTTCCAGAGACATACAACCTCCACAACAATCAAGTCATATCATATGATATCATCCTGCATCAACAATGTCATAAGCTACATCAACTCTAAGCCGTACTAGAATGATGTGAGTGCATCATATCTAAGTTGTACTGGCATGATCTAGAGTATCATCCAAATCATCTCTAAGACTTACTAGCATGAAATATCTAGCATGATGCCAATGCATAATATCTAATCTGTACTCGCATGATGTAGATCAGTTCCTCACTGTGTCATCTTTAAGTTGTATGATCATCTATAAGATGTACTAGCATGACATATCTATCATGATGCCAATGCATCATATATAATATGTATGACACTTATAATATGTATTCTAATGATCATATCTAGAATGACATGAGCCCCCTACATCATCTCTAAGTTGTATGGTCATCTCTAAGCCGTACTAGCATGCCATATCTAGCATGATGTCAATACATCATATCTAAGTTGTACT
>SNQJ01S0083756.1:20135-54922 GCA_010110895.2 Picea sitchensis
ATCTATCATGATGCCAATGCATCATATATAATATGTATGCCACTTATACTATGTATTCTAATGATCATATCTAGAATGACATGAGCCCCCTACATCATCTCTAAGTTGTATGGTCATCTCTAAGCCGTACTAGCATGCCATATCTAGCATGATGTCAATACATCATATCTAAGTTGTACTAGCATGGCCATATCTAGCATGATGCATCTCACCATCATCGCCTCTAAGCTGTACTAGCATGAACATAACTAGCATGATGTCGATACGTCATATCTAAGCTATATGTCCACCTCTAAGCTATACTAGCACAATGCTCCTCAGGCCACTGTATCAATAGCTCCAACTGTCTGTATCATATCTAAGTTGTACTACCATGATCATATCTAGCATGATGCAAGCATCATCTCTAAGTTGTATGACCATATCTAATATGTAATATCATGATACATATCTGTAGCTCACTGACATTCCATGATGCCACATATCAATGCTCCCTCCCAACCGAGGAAGTCACCTCCTCCCTTTCAACCAAGGGGGAAATCTCCATGAACCCCAACTTGTCCCTCAAGTATGAAAACTTTATCTTGGACAAAGGCTTCATCAAAATGTCTACAATCTTCTCATCAATGGAGATATAATAGAGAACCAATTATCCCCTTTTGACTTTATCATATAGAAAATAGTTCTTGATCTCAATGTGCTTTGACCTGTCATGGAACACCAGGTTCTATGAGAGTTTCACACATCTCTAGTTATCACAATATATCACGGTCGAATCCAACACATGATCAAACAGTCTAGAAACTAGCTTAAGGAGCCACATTGCTTCCATACAAGCATCAAAAGCATCGCAAGATACAATATACTCTTCTTTTGCAGTAATGAGTGCAATGAACTTCTATTTTCTACTATCCCATGATATCATATCAGATCTTAAAATGAAACACATATAATAAATACTCTTTATGTCATCTGCACTTCCTTCCCAATCCGAATAAGTAAATCCATGCAGTTGTATATCACTGTTTGAGACATATCTCAAACCATAAGTTATCATCCCACGAAGATATCTCAAGATATGATTTGCATACATCCAATTCTCTTGTCTAGGTTTCACCTAGAATTGGCTCAACATGTTCACAACAAAGAAAATGTCTGGCCTAGTATTCACCAAATACATCAAGGAGCCAATCAATTGTTGGTACAAGGATGAGTCTATTGGATATTTGCAATCCATCATCCCAAACTTATGAAGGATATTTACAACATACTTCCCTTTCCTTAGGAAGATTTCACCATGCTTCTGCCATACTTCTAGTCCCAAGTAGTAGTGCATGTGACCAAGATCCTTCATATCAAATTATGAAGTTAGATCCTTCTTACACTAAATAATGAGAGGCTCTACACCAAGCTCTTAGATATTGCCTGAGTCCATATAAGGCCTTCTTTATACATGGTTTTCTCTCGGGTGTACCCCAAAACCTTGAGGTTTCTCTATGTATACTCAATTACTCCATTGAGCAAAGCGGTCTTTACATCCATCTGATGTAAAATCCAACCCATGTATGTTGCAATAGATATGTTTGCTAGAGAACTGTCTCATAATAGTCTTCTCCCTCCTTCCAAGAGAATCCTCTAGCCATGATACTTTACATACTTTTCTTCAGGTCTAGGCACAATTTCCCATAAATCATGATGGATTGATATTCTTCCATCATAGCTTCCTTCCATTCTTTCTTCTTGAGTACTTCTTCAAAGGTGCAAGGTTTTGCAAGACTTCCATTCTAATTATATATCACTGCCATAACTGCTTCTCCCCATAGAAACATGGATAGATTCTAGTCATTCATCATTTCCTTAACAAATTCTTCAATGGATCTATTCTTCCTTTCTGTCACACTGTTTTGTTGAGCATTATGTGGAAAAATGATCTCCCTCCTAATCTCGTCTATTTTACAAAAGGAAACAAGCTCATCACCACTTGATGGAGTCATCTTCTCCATGTTTGCAACTGTTTTTGTAGATCCTTATCAGAGCTATCGCCTGTGACCTTCCTGGAACAAGAACAACAAGAGAAAAAGTATTTCCAATAACATTTTTATAAGAACATATCTATGGTAACAAGGATCATACAATTACCAAGGTGACTTTCCCAGGAACAAGAAATATCTCCTAGATGAGATTTTAGTTCATTTTTGCAAACAAGCATAACAAACATATATATCAATAGTACTTACATAAAACCAAGTATACCTAGCAGTAATATAATCTTTCAAATATTGTTGTCACGACTATAGCGACTATCAAACATGATATGTGCAAATCTTAAGAATTTGATCAATCAAACCAAGAGCCTGGAACCTCAACTATTTTTTCCTCTGTATGCACTGAATCTAAGATCATTGCTTGGACAAGGTCTCTTGTACATTCGCTTTGAAATTTGCAACACCGTTCAACTTGTTTTCTAATATGAAACTAGACACCATCTTGAAAAGAAGAGGTTAGAAACAGAATAAAAAAGGTTTAATTATTAGAAAAAGATAGAAACTATGAAATCTCAACTTTGAACAAAATTCAACCTTTGACTTTGACTTTGACCATTCAACCTTTGACTTTGACCAAAAAATCAAACTGGACGTTTTTTCTTGCTAAGAGTACCAATAGGTGTGCCAAGCTAAGGCGCACTAGAATGTCTAGGAATTATGCCAAAATTCTCACTTGAAGTTCCCAGAAGGTTAGGTTAGGGTTTTTTGTAGCTACATGATGCAACCCCTCATAACCCACAAGCCGGAAGGTCCACATGCACAGGATATTTCTCCTTACACTGGCCCGAAGAGCTCTCGAAAATGGCTCCTCTATGTCCCTTTCAGGAAATCTGCACCCACAATTAACTTCGAGAAATTCCCCCTTATACTTCGGGAGATCGGACTTCGCACTTTCACGAATCCAGTAGTCGAGTGCCTTGTCTCTCAATCTCCAAAACCCGAAAATAGTCTACACTTGACCTTTCCCTCGCTAATTTCAGATCTCTCCTTATCGCGATTTCGGGGGTTGCGATGTCAAGCAACTCGTCCCCTCAACTCCCGAAACCTGATTTACCAAAACTCTGATGCGCTCACGAGGTTGACCTCTCGATAGCTCTTTATTCCGTCGAAACTTCGGACTTCATGATTTTGTGAATCCTGATGCGAAGATTTCGGGACTTCGCCCCACGAAACCCCAAAATGGTCAATGGACTTTGACCTCCGCATCGATAGTGCGCCACCTATCCACCCTGCTGATTCTATGGCCCACATAATCCTTTCGTCCCTTCGGAACTTTGCGTTTCATGATTTCACGAGTCCTGTTGCGAAGATTATGGGACTTCAACCTACGAAACCCCGAAATAGAAATACACTTGCAAATCCAACGACCCCTGTTGGCTTAAATCTATGGTTCTGCCTCTCCCGAGATTAAACCTTCGGGGATACTCGCTGTAACTCCCCTGCTCGTCCGTGATATCTGATAGCTCACGGGACTTCACAAATTCTCCAGAGAAAATTCTGACCGTCCGTTTCTTTTCCTTCACAAGGACTCTTGCAACTTTTTAGCAAGTGGTTTTCCTACGGTACTCAACTGCCTGGGACGCAAAATTGCAATGCTTTCTCACTGTTCCAATGCACAAACTTCCTGTGCTTCCTTCGACGACTGTGGTGACTCTATCCCTTCTGGGTTTTCTCCATCTCTGAGTCTTGAAAATGACTCCTGCACGCATTCCTTGCGGACGATTCCTTAATTACTCCAAGGAATTTAAAATCCTTCGACTCCGCGCATTCCCTGCTGCAGCAGTCCTTCAATAACCTCTCAGGTCTTCAAACCCTGAATTCAAGTTTGGTCTATGCACACCTTGCATGACTCCTGTGCCTAACTTGCACTTCTATGAGAATGAGAACAATATCCATCCTATCTGAGCCTTCAGAGACAAATCTATGAACCCCTTTTCAACACACTCCTTGCGGACAATTCAACTGCACTCCTTGCAGGAATCCTTTCTCAGATAGAGAATCAATTGAAACTCATTCCTACTCTCTCTCTCTCTCTCTCTGATTTCAAACATTTAACAAGAAATCATTCATACACAACATAAAATAAATTGCATGACAGAAAGAGTAAAGCATTCATGAACACAATATTCAACATACATACACAGAGAATAAACACGACGCCATGAATTTCAATCAAAGCTCTTTCTATTAATTCAAATATCTATACATGGGTGTTTTTTTTCACAAATCTCTGCTATTGCTTCTCTGTATGCTCTATGCTCTTTTTTCATCTAATCTTACAGTACACAATGAGGGTGTCTATATCCGTTTTCCCTCCGGCTCCCAAAACTGTCTAATCTAACATTAAAATCTATCTACTTGCATTAACTATTATAAATGCCTCTATCTACTTCAGACGAGAGCGGGACGCTCAAGGTCTGATTACAATCAAGTACGCTCCTTATTAATTATTACATTTATGTTTGGCGCATCCATCTCCAAAAGTTTTTGAACAATTTATCGTGTGCCCAAAATGTGCTGGCACTTGCCTCACGCACACTTGACGTTGGCGATGCTCCTGCATCATACTCCCTGGCTTGAAAATTTTCATGGGCTCCTGTCCATGAGCTCTCGCACGGTCTGTCCATGCTTCTGAATCTCTGCTTCGTTCTCCCAGCTGGCATCTTCAACTGGATGGTCTTTCCACTTGACCAAATACTCAAAGTATTCTTTCCTTCTGGTCTTCTTACTAATTATTTTATCTAGTATGCGCTCCATCTGTGGCTTTTCTGCAACTGGCATCTATTTTCGCCACTGAACCTCTGGTTGCTTATGTCCTGTCCCTGCTTCCTCAGCTTTATATGGGTACAAATCTGAGACATTGAATATCGGAGAAATTCCGATCCCATCGGGTAATTCAATCTCATAGGCATTTGCCCCGAATTTCCTCAAGACCCTACATGGTCCGATTTTCTTCATTTTTAACTTATTATATGTTCCCTTCGAGAACCTTTCCTTTCTCAGATGTGCGAGAATCAAATCACCAACTTCGAACTGAAGTTGTCTTCTGTGTTGATCTGCCCTGCGTTTATACTCCTGGTTTGAATTCTGTAATCGGTCCTTCACCTGGCTGTGAAGTTCCTTCATTGCCTCTACGAAATCTTCTGCACTAGCACTCCTAGTTGCATTCTGTTCTGAATCCCTCAAATCAGAAATCCCTCTCGGCTACATGCCATAAACAATCTGAAATGGACTCTGCCCTATGCTTCTGTTTACTGAGTCATTATAAGCAAATTCCGCATGTGGTAATATGTTGTCCCATTGGCTGTGGTGTTCTATCACCAAGCTCCTCAACAAGTCTCCCAGACTTCTGTTCACTGCTTCAGTTTGTCCATTCGTCTGAGGATGATAAGCTGAACTAAATGATAAGTTAGTTCCCAGCTTCTTCCATAAGGTTCTCCAGAAGTGTCCTACGAACTTCGTATCTCTATCCGAAACTATGCTCCTTGGTAAGTCGTGAAGTCAAATGACTTCTTTGAAAAACAGATTCGCAATGTGAGTTGTGTCACTGGTTTTCTGACATGGAATGAAATGTGCCATTTTGGAAAATCTATCCACTACCAAAAATATTGAGTCAAATCCTCTTTGTTTCCTTGGCAATCCCAATATGAAATCCATGCTGATTTCATCCCATGACTTCTCAGGTATGGGTAATGGTTGATAAAACCCTGCATTTTTCCTCCTTCCTTTCGAATGCTGACAAATTCTGCATCTGTCCACAAATATTTTAACTTCTTCTTGCATCCCTGGCCAAAAGTATGACTCATTCAGCTTTGCGAATGTCTTGTCATGACCGAAGTGTCTGACCAATCCTCCACTGTGTTTCTCCTTCAGCAGATTCTCCCTCATGGATCATTTTGGAATACAAAGCTGATTGCCTTTAAACAACAATCCCTCCTGGATCATGTATTCTGCCCATTGGCTTTTATCTCTGAGAACTAGATTCTCAGCTACTTCATATGCCTCCTTAAAATCTGGATCACTTGCGTACATGTCCCTGAGATCATCAAAACCTAACGTTTTGACTCTGAACTCCTGCAATAGCAAACACTTCCTGCTCAAAGCATCAACAACTTTGTTAGCAGTACCAGAAATATGTTTAATCACAATAGTGAAATTTTGCATATACTCAACCCATTTAACATGCCTTTGATTCAACCTTTCCTGTTGAGTCACAAATTGCAATGCATGATTATCACTATACAAGACAAACTCCTTCAGAATTAAATAGTGTCTCCATTTCTTCAATGCCTGGATGATAGCATAAAATTCCTTATCATATTTGGAGTATTTCACTTTCACTTCATTCAGCTTCTCGCTGAAGTATGCTATCGGCCTGTCTTCTTGACTCAAGACTGCCCCTATTGCAAATCCACTTGCATCGCATTTCACTTGGAATGTTTTCTTGAAATCAGGCAACACCAAAATTGGTTGTTCCGTAATTTTTCTCTTCAACAAATTGAAACTTTTCTCAGCCTCTTCTGTCCAGCGAAAATATTTATGTCTTTTCTTCACTGTGTCCATCATCACTGCACTAATTCCACTGAAATTATTGATGAATTTTTGGTAGAAACTAGCCAATCCATGAAAACTTCTCACCTCAAAGATATTCTTCGGTGATGGCCAATTCTTGATTACCTCCACCTTATCTGGATCCATCCTCAACTTATCTGCAGAAATGACAAATCCCAAATAAATGAGCTCTGTCTTCATGAATGAGGAATTCTTCATATTTATCAACATCTTTTCCTACTGTAGCCTCTTCATCACTGTAGCCAAATGCTTCAAGTGTTTAACCTCTGTTCTGCTGAAAATCAATATATCATCAAGATATACGATAACAAACTTTTTGATGAAATCCTTCAGGACTTCATTCATCAACCTCATGAAGGTACTCGGCGCATTTGTTAAGCCAAATGGTATAACAAGCCATTCATACAACCCTTCATTAGTCTTGAAGGTTGTATTCCATTCATCACCTTCTCTCATACGAATCTGGTGATATCCACTCTTTAAATCAATCTTCGAAAAAAAATTTGCTCCACTTAAGCAATCCATCATATCATCCATCCTTGGCAATGGAAATCTATACCTGATGGTTATTTTGTTGATCGCCCTCGAGTTAGTACACATCCTCCAGCCTCTGTCTTTCTTCGGACTAAGTACTGTCAGAACAACACACAGACTCAAGCTCTCTCTGACCAACCCTTTGTCCATCAAATCTTGGACCTGTCTCTTGACCTCTTCATTCTCCTGCGGCGTCAATCTGTACGCTGATTTGTTTGGCAAACTAGCTCCCGGAATGAGATCAATATGATGACTCACACTTCTGATTAGTGGCAACGAACGAGGTAGTTTGTCCACTACTATGTCAACGAATTCTTCCAGCAGTTCCTGAACCTCTTCTAGTAAATCATCTACCCTTGTGCTGGTTAAAACAATCCTTGGCTTCCTGACCACAATGAATTGTGGTTCCTCCTTCCTCAACATTTTTCCTTTGATCTTCGATAATGTGATCTTCACCTTCCTCTTTCTTCTTATCTAGACATTCAAAAGACTAGTGTCCAACCTTTCCACATGTGAAGCACTTTATCACTCCACCTCTTCCTCCTCCTCTACCTGTAGTACAAGGAATCATATTGTTATCAGCATACTCCCCTCTCGGATTAGTATAGTGCCCTCGCTGTTCAGCGTATTTCCCTTGGTATGAGCTTCCACCTCTCTCAGTTCGAGTCTGAGGTTTCTTCCACTCCTCCTTAGGCTTCTGATTTCTTTCCTGGACAACTGACTTGCCCCTGGGCTGATTTCTTCCATGCCCTCTTTGACCTTGCTTTCGGCTCAACTTCTCTTTAGATTTCAGAGCCATATGATAAGCATCTTCCACCATTCATATGGTCAACATACTCATCTCGTCCTGAATTTCATATCTCAGGCCATTCATATACCTGGCTACTTTTTCATCGTTTCTTTCACGATGACCTGCCCTGATGTTCAGTCTGTAAAATTCTTCAGTGTATTCTTTCACCGTCATCAACTTCTGTCTCAAGTTCTGCATCCTCCTGAACAGAGTGATTTGATAATCTCTGGGGATGAATTTTTCTTTCGTCTTCGCAATCATCTTGTCCTAGCTCTTAATTTTTTGCTTGCCTTGGAAACGCCTGTCAGCTTGTAGTTCATCCCACCACAATGTTGCATGCCCTTTTAATCTTGTGACAACATGCTTGACCTTCTTGTCCTCTTCGACATCTTTGTAGTCAAAGTATGTGTCCAGAGTTCTAATCTAGTCTAGAAGCTCTTCAACATCCAGGTTTCCCTCATAAACTGGAATGTCCATCTTTTCCCTTGCGCCCATTCTTGTAACGGCTTTAAGCAAGCGTTCGTTTGCTGCATCTTCTGCTGTGATCTCTTCTTCTCCATGTCTAGCTTCATATTCATTCTCAGACTCACTAAGATCCCCAACATTAGCTGTGCGCCTCTGTGCTGTCTCCATGTACTCAAGTCTGGCACGAAGTTCACACATCTCTCTTTCCATTTCTGGATTTTGCATCTGCCTACCCCTTCTTCTTGGAATTTCCCTCTCCTCTGGTGGATCGGGTGATTGTCTATCTCTTCTTATCAATGGCATGTTGAATCCTCCTTTTCCTTGCTACAAAAAGAAAAGAAAACCTTTCTGTGCTCTGATACCAAAGATGATGCAACCCCTCACAACCCACAGGCCGGAAGGTCCACGTACATAGGATCTTTCTCCTTACACTGGCTTGAAGAGCTCTCAGAAATGGCTCCTCTATTTCCCTTTTAGGAAATCTGCACCCACAATTAACTTCGAGAAATTCCCCCTTATACTTCCGGAGATTGGACTTCACACTTTCGCGAATCCAATAGTCAAGCACCTTGTCTCTCAATCTCCAAAACCTGAAAACAGTCAACACTTGACCTTTCCCTCGCTAATTTTGGATCTCTCCTTATCGCTATTTTGGGGGTTGTGATGTCAAGCAACTCGTCCCCTCAACTCCCGAAACCCGATTTACCGAAACTCTGATGTGCTCACGAGGTTGACCTCTCGACATCTCTTTATTCCATCGGAACTTCGGACTTCACGATTTCGCGAATCCTGATGCGAAGATTTTGGGACTTCGCCCCACGAAACCCCGAAATGGTCAATGGACTTTGACCTCCACATCGATAGTGCACCACCTGTCCACCTTGCTGATTCTATGGCCCACACAATCCTTTTTTCCCTTCGGAACTTCCCGTTTCGTGATTTCATGAGTCCTGTTGCGAAGATTACCGGACTTCAACCTACGAAACCCCGAAATAGAAATACATTTGGAAATCCAACAACCCCTGTTGGCTTAAATCTCCGGTTCTGCCTCTCCCAAGATTAAACCTTCAGGGATACTCCCCGTAACTCCCCTGCTCATCCGTGAGAGCTGACGGCTCACAGGACTTCGCGAATTCTCCACAGAAAATTCTGACTGTCCGTTTCTTTTCCTTCAAAAGGACTCTTGCAACTTTTTAGCAAGTGGTTTTCCTACGGTACTCAACTTCCTGCGACGCAAACTTGCAACGCCTGTTCCAATGCACAAAATTCCTGTGCTTCCTTCGATGGCTGTGGTGAATCTATCNCTTAATTACTCCAAAGAATTTAAAATCCTTCGACTCTACACACTCCCTGCTGCAACAGTCCTTCAATAACCTCTCAGGTGTTCAAACCCTGAATTCATGTTTGGTCTGTGCACACCTTGCACGACTCCTGTGCCTAACTTGCACCTCTGTGAGAATGAGAATAATAGCCGTCCTATTTGAGCCTTCAGAGACAAATCTCTGAACCCTTTGTCAATGCACTCCTTGCAGACAATTCGACTGCACTCCTTGCAGGAATCCTTTCTCAGATAGAGAAACAATTGAAACTCATTCCTACTCTCTCTCTCTCTCTGATTTCAAACATTTAACAAGAAATCATTCATACATAGCATAAAAGAAATTGCATGACAGAAAGAGTAAACCATTCATGAACACAATATTCAACATACATATGCAGAGAATAAACACGACGCCATGAATTTGAATCAAATCTCTTTCTATTAATTCAAATCTCTATACATGGGTGTTTTTTTTCACAAATATCTGCTATTGCTTCTCTGTATGCTCTATGCTCTTTTTTCATCTAATCTTACAATACACAATGAGGGTGTCTATATCCATTTTCCCTCTGGCTCCCAAAACTGTCTAATCTAACATTAAAATCTATCTACTTGCATTAACTATTATAAATGCCTCTATCTACTTCAGACGAGAGTGGGACGCTCAAGGTTTGATTACAATTAAGTGCGCTCCTTCTTAATTATTACATTTATGTTTGGCGCATCCATCTCCAAAAGTTTTTGAACAATTTATCATGTGCCCAAAATGCGCTAGCACTTGCCTCACACACGCTTGATGTTGGCGATGCTCCTGCATCACTACACAATCAGAAAGCCTAACTGCAGCTGCAAATGGTGCCACAACGAGCTTAACAAAGAACTTCCATGCTACCTTCCAGTGGTTAGACTGTCCTAAAGGTGGTGTGGGCCAATAACCTATTAAAATAATTGATGTGATCATTTTACCATAGACAATATCAAAATATTGTCTCCCAACCATAGGCACGCAGCCACCCTCGAGCACCTTTAACCTTTGACATAATTTTTCCGGAAATCCATACTAGAACCAACATATAAACCTTAGTTTCTAACTACAACAACAACTAAAGACAAGTAGAGAACTCCTTCTCCAAGGGTAGTGCACAAGAGAGAGTATCCATATCCATAGAACAAGTACCATACACAACTGCAACATCACCAGTTGCACTACTCTCTCAAACTTGCGCCATACTTAGCTAGTACATCACCAAGAATATCACCAAGAGTATCACCACGAATATCACCTAGAAAATCACCAAGAATATCACTTGATAGCACTAGAGAGAGACCAAGAACAAGAGATGACCATACACCCTTATTCCTCCTTGTAGCTGCAGTTGTAGCTGCAACTACATCTCTCCAGAATACTTGCGCTCTGATTGGGTGTACAAATGAGATAAAACGTACTCTATTTATATTAATCTATCCAATGAATTTTCTTGCTGGGTTGACCTGACTTTCTGGTAATTATATTTTCTGTTTATATTTTTCCCGTGGAGCCGACTTGTCTTTCTGGAAGATAATATTCTAATATTATTTATTCTTCTAGGACGAATTGTCTTCTAGGTTTTTCACACATCTATTTAGGGTTTCCCTTGCTTCCATAATATTCCATTCTAGTCAAAGGTTACACGTGGAGGTTAATACCTCCCGCAGCTACCGTAACATCAACATTTTTTTCCACAATGATTTAACAAACTTACAAAATGATAATTTATTATTCAAGCTAAGAAAACTCACTGCTGATGATACTAGAAATCGTCAAGGTGAAATTCCCTCCTTCACAACCCTAATATTCCAGTGATGCCACCCTACAACAGTTACAAGGATGAAAGAATGAAATTTAAACAAAAATGCATAAAATGAATTACATTCATCATACATAAAAAAATCATCAACAAATGATCTCACCGTAAATAACTATTGAAATAGTGGAGATGATCCGGATTATTTTCAGAACGAAATGAAATAAAATATATTACAATGAAATACTCATGAAAATTTCCAGAAATAGATAAGTACAGTTCAATATTTGATTTCTATTAATGAAATAATTGTAAAGAGATTGTAAAAATACAGAGTGCAAGACTCGCTAGAATGGTGGTAACTTTATCTCTGAGAATAGATGTGACGGATACGCTCATTTGTAAGAAGATGATTACAATGAGGCTTTGAAGGAATTTTTATGATAAACATAAATGCCAAAACCATAGACATCCAAAAATTTAACCCTAGTGTTATAGCCCTAAAATACCCTACTCATGCATACATGGCATTGGCCTTCTTACTTGCATAAATTTCCAAATCACTTCTAAGGGGCTCTACTTAAAAAACCAATTTTTAGAGAACGTGCACTCCTTGCACCACTACTGCCCATGTAAATACGCTTGCTTCATGCTAGACAACCCACATACATATGCTTGCTGCATACTACACAAGCGGCATATATCTCCAAAAGTTGCAAAAATTAAAAAGTTGTAAGGAATTCGATGGAATTTACGGGCTATTGGAGTTTTCCCAACCAATTAACCTACTATAGCCCGTACCCCAACCGAATAACCATCCTTTTTTCATACAAATAGAGGTGTTGGGGTCTTATTCCAAAACCAAGCATTAGAACAGTGAAACTATGCCCAATTTCACTTCCCTTCCTTGCCCAAGCATTTGCTACCTTTTGTGAATTACTACCTCAATATTCCCTCTTCAACCGCTTTTCTTCCATTCAATCCATTCCATTTCCTTGAGGTGATTAGTATATTGTGAAAAGAGGCTTATTGAAGGTGCACTTGGAGAATTGCAAAGAGGAACCCGACAAGGATTGTAAGTTTTATGTCTTTTCTTTGATTTATACATAACATTTGATATCTAACCCTAATTTATGAATATAAATAGCATGCTTGTAGCCTTGTTTTCCTAGTCTTGGATGCAGGTCATATTTGAGAGGAGACTTGAAGTATTTGGAACTACAAAGCTTGAGGAGATCATTACCAGACATTGGATAAAAGGTACAATTACCGATCTTTTCTCCTACTTCTTTCTGTTCATTTATTTTGGTATGTTTGGGGTAGTGTAGAAACTAGGTTGGCTTTTAGATAGTCATTTTCTCTGTCTATATCCCAAACCTTGGTATAGTTATAGGGGGATATTCCCACTAGTAGAATTGACGCCCATACTGGGAATTCTCTCTAGTCTTTTTAGGGAAGTTTTTGGGTTGTTGATTGGTTTTGTTTTCCTTTTGATTTTCAGTTAAGTTTACTGAGTCTTTTAAGGGTTTTTGGTCACCTGCAAGGTGCATACCAACTTTCCCTACCCTGCAAATCTGTTTTGTCATTTGATTTTTGAAAATTCTCAGAGGTGTACGTTCCTTGTTTTGGGTCATCCCACGTACATACATGCTCTGCACAGTAGACAACCCGCATACATACGTAGGCTGCTGATACAACAACCCACGTCTCTGTTCCTTGAAAGTATATTTTAATAAAGAGAGAGTTTGTCTCTTTCCTGATAGAAGTTCATACTTCTCAAGACTTTGTTGAACCAGTCAAAGTCTCTTCATTTGTCCATATCTTGGGTTAGATTTTCGGTCAACTTGTTCCCGAGTCTTTTTTTTTTCCCTAAAAGGTTTAGAGTGAACTGTCAAGTTTTAGATCCACCTTTTGGTTTATGGTTTGAATCCCTACAATCCGCAGTGGGTTTAGGGTCTTTATCAATGTTGTTTTCAATTTTCTCTTTGTTCATGTTTCTTGCTTTGAAAAACGAAAAAAAGGAGTCTTTATTTCAGTTTTTCTTGTTAAAGAAGTTTGAAAAAATAAATAAAAATCTTCCATTCAGTTTGGTAAAGTAGTCAAGGTTGTTATTTGCAAAAGGAAAAGAGTCTTCATTTCAAATTTCTTTTTCGATTTCTTGGAATATAAGTAGTTTGTAGTCAAATGAAAGAAAGTTTTAGGATTTCTTCATTTACAAGATCGTGAAATATCAATTAGAAAAGTTGAATTTACAAAGAGTTTTTACAAGATTTTCTTTTGATTTCGAAGTATCTTTTTCTTTCAAATGATTTAAAGTTCTCTTCCTTATTCGTCTCTTCATAAAACCATCAGTTTCACTACCACACCCTTTGTGTAAATCAAACCTTAAAATTAACGCTTAACTTAAAATATATTAAACTTTCTATTTGTAGGGTTCACCGACTAGTTTAGGGTTTTAGGGCCTTGAATTAGGTGTGAAGAGGAAACTCTTTAAGGCCATTTTAAAACAAACATTGGAGTATGAGATAGGGAGTTTTTTTAAGTCCATCATCATAAGAGTTATCCAAGACCCCCCTCAAACATGGGGGATAAACACCAGGTCATGTGAGGAAAGGCAGAAGAGATAAACCCTCCAAAGTCGGACTAAACGTAGTGAGGATTGTATATTGAGGGTTTTTCTTGGGAACAATACCAATCACATTTTCCTATGGAGCTTCATGGAACTCGAATCCATTTGACATCCTCAGTTCTCTCCTGAACCAATTTCTTTCGGCACCCTTGAAGGGCTTCAGACTTGTTATCTTTCTCTTAAGGATATGCCCGACTGTCGACTGTACCTTCCTGATGACTGATTGCGAAATGGAAACTTAATTCCCTATATTTTATGGACTTACAAAGGTGACTACGGAGGTATACCATGGTATCTAGGGAGAATGTCAAATCGTGCTTCATAGAGTATACCCGGAGGGTTCTTTCGTGTTCGATTTTCACTTACATTAGTTAGTTTCTCTAGCGTTGATTGGCGTAATTGTCCTTCCCACTAGTTAGTCGATTTCTTAATTTATCTTTAGGAAAATTTTAGTGTGTGCTATGTGCTCCCTAGTTTTCCATAGTGAGTTATTCAGTCACTACTTTGGGTCTTTGACCTAATGTGGGAGACTCCCACTCCACTGGTCATGAGGACTTTTCGGTCTTCCTCTTAGAAACATGGAGCTGCCTCTTGATAGACGTTTTGTTTTATAACATTGGTTTGCCAGAGTCTGTGTGAGAGACTTTTATGGAATTGAATGATCCCGCAAGGGGAGAGACTGTGCATAAGATGTTCATGGCTAAATTTCCCAACGATACTAACCAAGGAACCCCTTCAAAAGGGGATTCTTGGGCTTTTCCTTTTTTCGGAAATGTTGGTGTCCCTTTGATGGCCACTTTGTACATTCCTGGGTTGAATGTGGGACTACCAGTTTGGTTGGGTACCATCCAAAATATCTTGAACACTCTTAACGCTTCATAGTTAAACACCTCATGTCATGGGCATCATGTTGATGTTCCTTTTTCAACAAAGTCTTCTCCTCCTCCTTGTGCCTTCCATGGTGAAAGTATAGCTACTAGTAACCAGAAGTCTAAAAGAAATAGAAATAGGAAGAATAGGAAGAAGAAATCACCAACCTATGTGAGTCATGTTGGAGATAGGTCGTAAACCTCTACAATTCATGTTGAAAACCACCACCCAGCCTCTGCAAGTCATGTTGGGGGTAAACAACCAACCTCTGTGAGTCATGTTAGAGATAGGTCATCAACCTCTGCAAGTCATGTTGAATACCAACACCCAACCTCTTCAAGTCATGCTGGGGGAAAAAGTCCAATCATTGCTAGTCATACTGGTAATAGGTCTGTAGCCTCTACAAGTCATGCTGGGGGAAAACGTCCAGTCATTGCTAGTCATACTAGTAATAGGTATGTAGCCTCTACAAGTCATTTTATCGACCAATCACCAACCTATGAAAGTCATGTTGGAGATGTGCAACCAACTACTACTAGTCATGCTGGGGGAATTGATCCTATTGAGAAACCTAGACAGATAGGACATAAGCCTAAGTTCCCTTGTAAGATTTGCAAGGGAGATCACCTTATTGATTTATGTCATGGCCTTCCAAAGGTAGAAATATTGTGGTCCCTATCTGCAAGCTCTTCTGATTCTGAGTCTTCTAAGGTTTCCTCACAGCCTATTTAGCCAATGGTTGAGAAAGTGGTTGTGTTGATGAAATCTTCGGTCGATCCCACTTCCCTTTTTGGGGGTGATGCACCTTTAGACCATGTTTTCTCACAGCCTATTCAGCTAGTGGTTGAAGTGGTCACACCAATGCAATCTTTGGCTGATCCCACTCTTCTCTTGGAGAGTGTTAAGTCTAACAAAATGGTCATGCCGATGCAATCTTTGGTTGATCCCACTCTTCTCTTGGGGAGTGATGTGTCTACCAACTATGTTTTTAGCATTTCCAGCTCATTACTTTCAGAAAAGGGGGCATCCTATTCACTTCGAGCAACCCCCCCCAAGTCCTAGGATGGTTTCCTTTGATTGGAATGACGTTGTTGAGCCTCCCCTTCCTTCTTTTTCACCTTTTCAAATAAGGGTCGAATTTAGTTCAAATAAAATTTATCGATTTATTGTATATGAAAGAGCCTTTGCAGGTATTTTATCCTCCTCAGATTGGAAAGCTTTGGGTTCTCCTGAGCTTGTGTCTGCATTGCATGAGCTGCTGGATTTTGATAGACATCCTAGTGAATATTTGGGGATTCTTCCTTAGTTTCCTATATCGTTAAGTGGGAAGACTATCCTTGTCGATTTTATAGTGGTACAAGGCTCGTTATATTTAAATATGCTTCTTGGGTGTGATTATGTATATGATATGAATGATGTGGTGTCTACACTCTTCTGGGTGATGCATTTCCCTCACAATGGAAGCATTGTCAGTATTGAACAGATGGCATTTAATATTCACCATCCTAATTCAACATTATTTCAGGCTGCCCCTTTATATGTTCCTAGTGTTTTTGTAGACTCTACCCCACAAGACTCCATCATGAGCATGATTTGTTGTCTTTCACGCTCGCTTTAAAATTATGAAAGCAACATCCAACGAGACTGTATTATTCTTTTCGAACTTGTCTGGATTACTTAAGAAAA
The DNA here is from genome assembly GCA_010110895.2 of Picea sitchensis. Lineage (NCBI taxonomy): Eukaryota > Viridiplantae > Streptophyta > Pinopsida > Pinales > Pinaceae > Picea > Picea sitchensis. The sequence goes on from SNQJ01S0083756.1 coordinate 36,832, forward strand.
GTAGCCCCCTGGAGTCTTCTTGAAGCCCTTTTTAGACTCTATAAAAATGAAAATATTGTTGAGAGATCTTGTTTCCCTTCACGCTCGCCAGACTCAAATTTGAAGGCATATCTTTTCGACGGTAGTTTACCCCTTTTTTGGTCCGGATGGCTAATTTTACAAATAAAGGTATGCTCTAGGAACTTCGGTTCGCTAGAAGAGTATTCTCAGGCGTAAGTTTAACCCTTTTTCATGCTTGAGGGACTAAATCTTCGAAAAAGGAACATTCTCCTTGGTTTTGGTTTATCACCTTTTTCGGGCCTTGGAGATTACTTACTAAAAAGGAACCCTCCCGGAGTCCATAGTTAAGCTCTTTTCAGACTCCCTAAAATTGAAAATATCGTCGAGTTACCTTGTTCCTTCACACTCGTTAAATTGGTCCAGAAGAACATCTACTCACATGATTTTAACCCTTTTTCCATCCAATAGATTATAGCAGAAAAAGGTACACCTTGGGAGATTCATCTCGCCGAGAGATTTCTCCTCAGTTACTTTTATATTTTTTTGGGCTATGGAGACTAAACTTAGAAAATGTTGTGAGTCCACAGTTAATCTCTTTTCATACTCCTTAAAATTGAAAATATTGTCGAGTGATCTTGTCTTTGTCACACTCGTTAAAATGGTTTTGAACAGATGACTTTTCGGTGCAATTTTAACCATTTTTCGAATAGACTAGACTAACTCCGAAAAAGGTACTCCCTGGAGTTTTCATTTGTGTTTTGTTTTCTTCAGATTCTCTAAATGTGAAAAAACTACCGAGATTACCTTCTCTGGGCTCATAAAAATTTACATAGAAGGGGTCTCACTGTGTCATGCTTAATCACATTGTGGGTCTCATATTTGCGTCTTTGGCCTAATGCCGACTCCATGTTTCTCTCAATTTAACCTTTGAAGCATTCCTTATACGCAAGCTTTGAAATACTTCTTTCCTCTATGACCTGACACCTTGACCCATGGAGGAATTTTCCCCGAGTGTCCTTATCCTGCACATGCCTCCTTGCCATTGGAATTAGTATGTTCCATGCACTTGGAAACAACTTGATTTTCATGACACTCGTTTCTCCTTTGTAACGTAGCATTATTTTATTCTTTTTCAAGCTCTTTAAAAATTGAAAAAGATGAGAAAAAATCAAATGTTCCAAAAAGAGGGGACGTGCAATATACATTCTTTTTTTGGTGGAAAAGATAGTCGCCCTTGGACAAAGCACATCCTTTCGTTTGTTCGTTAAGTATTGGGATCTAGTATGACCTTAGGAAGTTGTTCTCTCTACATAGATCTATGTCCTCCTCCATTCGGTTACTCTTCCAAACATATGGAGAGTTTGTGTTGCCTCCTGCATCACAAACTTATGTCAATGTCATGCCGCCTAAGTCTGATCATCTTTCGTGCTTTTGTCCAAGGGAATTTTTAGCCAACCTAAGTCGGTCTGTCTCCAGTTTGTCTCTTGACTTTCATATGTCGGCCATCCCAAGAGTCTAGTGAAGTTCATATTTGAAATATATAGTTCTTTGCCTGGCTATCGAGATCCTCTAGTATTTTCTCGACGACTTTGTTGGGACTCAGAAATGTTGTATTTCCATCCACCTTTCCCTTTGTCATTCTTCACATTTCATCACCCCATTAATCTTTCATGATATCATTTTCATAAATATATTTGGGTTTCATATTATTATTTTCCACTTTATTCATTTTAGTATTAAAAAGGAATTTGTGATTCAATATTAAAAAATCGACATGTTTTCATATATATATCTCAAAAATGTGTGAGATTTGTATTGTGTAGGAATAGGTGAAGTATTAATTCAAAAATACTTCTCGAATACTTCCTACACCATTTCAATATTTGAGGATATAATTCAAGCCTATTTCAAGGAGAAGATAAAGGGGAATGGGTAACATATCTTATCCAAGATGTATGAGAGATATGTGTGAGGATTTGAAGGGATCATATTTTGTAATAATGGGAAATTGGTTGAGATAAAAGTGGATCTGTAATTATGAGATTATTATATTCTTTTCAAAGCTCTCATGTATAAAAGAGAGTGCTCTCTCTTCATGAGGGATTAGTCATTAGGATGAGAAAGTAATAAGTCTAGAATGAATCTTAGAAAGTTGGATTAGTCTTAGATTTTTATGTAGAGTCTGGGTTTTATAATTTTGGAGAAAGCGATTCTTAGTTTGACTCATGCTTTCATTATTGTTTCATGATTTGTCATTTTATTCTTGTAATGTAATTTGATATAGCTTCATTGGTGTGAGCTCACATATATGGTGTTTTTCATTAAACTCTTCACATGTTGTATTACTTTTCCTTCATGTAATTTTCCATTCCTAGATTAATTTGATTTCAATAGTTTCATTTCGAAAGTGTGTTAGACTAGATTAATTCCACTTCGATCCTGCATATACTATGCATGTGCTTCATAAGTTTATGAACCTCAGATTGACAAATTAAATGGTTGGGAAAGTACTACAACGCAATTAATATGACATTAGTTCGACTCAACATTTTAGTGTCGTTCATATGAATGGAACAACTGTCGTTCCCTTTGTTACGATTGTTGTTCCCTTTGTAGGTAGTGTCATTCCCTTTGTTACGATTGTTGTTACCTTTTCAGGTAGTGTCGTTCATTTGAACGAAACAACTGCATTTCAAAGATATCATAGGTTTCATCTCTGGAGGATGAGGTATTGAAAACGAAAGGTAAGAACCTACATAGGAAACAAGTAAAATTCTTGTGCCAACACCTACTTTCAGCTGATGCATAGAGGTTGTTTTTAGGACATCTTTAGAGCCCAACATTTTGGCGTCGTTGATGGGGAAGCATGATGGATTGAGGTATCATTTTATTTTTCATTTAAATTCATGCAAGTGTGATCTACATGTGTTGGTAAGGGGTCATAACAACTACTTGAGTGGAGACTCCTCATGTTCTCCCTGCCAACTATTTAAGCGTGAATTTCAATTTCTGCAAAGAGTGTTTCAATTCCTGCAAGTGTGAATTTAAATTTATGCAAAGAGTGTTTCAATTCTTGCAAGTGTGAATTTCAATTTATGTAAGTGTGATTTACTGTTTCAGCAAGAGCGTTTGATTTCCGCAACTGTGAAGAATAATTGTTTTATGTTTTAGAAAGAGTGTTTTATTTAAGTTTTTCATTTAGATTTTAGTTTTGGGTCTTGCAAGAATCTCTTTAACAAGATGGTTTAAAATGAGTTTAATCTTGGAACATCTCACTCAGATCCTAGAAAAATCCAGGATCTCCTCTTTGGAAGATGAGATCTTGATAGCAACCGAGAGCTTAATTACTCCTCCAACAACAAACGATGAATCAACATACGAAGAATCCTGCATATTTAATGAAGAATAATTAGGCGAGAAGGAGGTCAAGGAGGACAATGAGGAGCTACAACATGATCTTAAGGAGGGAAATCGTACCTACAAAATCCTGATCGAATGATGGTTTCAAGCAAGTACTAGGTTAGTTCCATTTAGTTTTTCTTTTTATTTTGTTAATTTAGAGTTTCAACAGCTAATTTTGCACGTTTATACATATTTCCGATTCTCATTTCTGAAATTGAAAGATAACATATTCTTATTACTATTGAATGCTTGGCTACATTGGCTATTTGACTACACATAACTAATCTCTAATTTTTAATTAGCGTAGTGTAGGTAGGACGTTATTTTCAAGTTTTATTATTTTAGAATAAGTATGCTCTCCTCCGCGCTTCGTGCGATCGCTATTAGGACCCAAATTTGATCCATTTTTATGCCCTATATCTTTTCATATGATCTTTCTAACAGTCTTATACCCCTCATTTTGTATAACTTTGGTTTAAACATTGACTTAAATTGATATCTAAAGACCCAAAACTTGTCTTTAATAGTTCTCTTGTTTTTAGTTAAGTTTTGAGAGTTTTTAATGCACAATCTCACTTATAATATTATATTATGGATTCCTGTACTAATGTTGATGTTCCAGCACCAGGATGAATGTTTCAAGAATGATCCCTCTATGAGAATCTTCGTAAACAACCAACACATGCTCTATTTCAGTTATAAATAAATGACAACTTGTCTTGATGACACTTCGTGTCATGAGATTAAGGCAGTTAAAAGGCATCACGATAATCTATCCTACATTGGCGCAATGGTTATAATAGCTCTGTGATGTTGAGCGCATCATTTCTGTCTTGTATTAATGCAAAATATATATTCGATTCCTTATGTAACTATTACATTAATTATGTTATCTATTCTGTGATATGGGAAGATACCAGAAAGCTAGTATGTAGGGGGGTTCGAAATTCTATATAAGGGAGGATCGAAATGAGAGATGTATGTAGATATGATGGGGAATAGTTGATAGATAGAATATAGCATAGAGGAATGTAATCATTTGTTTGTAGATGGAATAAAACAAGAACACATTTCTTATTTTAGTTTTCTGTCTTTGATTAATTCTGAATCTTGTCCATGAGAATGGATTGATAATTGATTATCGATGCAACTTGGATAGGAAGGCCCCCCTTCCTAGGTTTGCAGTGCATCTTCAGTCATAATAGATGGATTGCTGTAGATTCTTTCTTTTAGAAATTTTGATTAATTTCTAGCAATTTAATTTCAGTCCTGTTCACGATTTCGGGAGTTTTCATTTTCTTACAACAGTTAAGGAGTAATAAGGTTATAGTTAGCAGCTTGAGTGATTTCAATTCAGTTTTCATTTCTTAGCAGAATGTGCTACACATTGGTTCAGTTTATTTGGAATAAGATGTTGAAGTTTTGAAGTTATAGGGATTGACTGCTGGTTTAAGTATCGTTCACATTTGGATCGTCATTTGATTTTAAGAGAATACTTGGTTTAATAGCATAAAATCAAATTAAGTGATTCAGTGAAATCTGAAAGTAATGATCTAGGATATAAGGTTGAGTTAAGATTCTTATCCTGAGAAATCAATGGAATTAGTTGCAGTCATGATTGTAATTATGAATTCATAATTCTCAGTATTCTCTAATGATAGATCAAAGTTGGATGTAATGAAGAAATGATTGAGGAAGGAGTATTGTGGATCATTTTTTTTACCAAAGGTCAGATTTATAGTTGTAGAAAGGTTATTTCAATTAGACTACTTCAAGTGGATTGTTTCCAAGAATTCCATTAGTAGGACTATTTTCATTATGAATTAGATCGAGGTGTGAAGATTTGAGATTTATATGAGCAAGATAAGTTTGACTCCATTCCTGTACATATTGTACTGGTTCCTCAAAGTCTACCTTCCCGGGTGGAAAATTAAGTGTTGAAATATATGGTATATATATCTAGCTCAACATTTTGGTGCCGTTGCTGGGGAGGCACTAAAAAGGATTGGAGAATAGGGATTGTGTTGTGTTTGATTTTAATCGAAGAAATTGTAGAAAAAAACCAACAAAAATCACTCAGATGGATTCAAGAGTTGTTGAAAGAAGGAGGGTGTTACCTCAACAACTTTCTAATATTTTGATGGAGCTTGAAGATATATCTGTAACTCAGGAAGAAAAAGACAAACCACTAGATTTAGCAGGCTCCTTCAAGAATGCATGTCTGCCTGCAAAAGAGGTCAAGAGAGTAGAAACTTCATTAGGTATAGAACAAGCATTGGAACCTGGAAGTCAAGAGTTTCTTGCATACTTACCTCCTGTGGGTGGTCAAGGATATGAAGATCCGATATCTGAAGTGCTGCAGAGTATGGATATTGATAGTATTAAAACTCAAGAGCACCAAGGTATGCAATAATTTATAGAAAATTGGTTTCAATCTATTATGAGGCCTCCTGAAAGATTCCTTCTTCAGGTTCTCTTGGATCTGGCAATAAACATCTTGTTGGTTCCTCATATCCATTCAACAGTTCAGGTACAATTCTTTTATTTGGACATGAGGTTACTTTCTATCTTGATGCGTGAATGGTTGCTTTGGAAATCAACCTTTACTTGAAGGAAGATTTGTCTTGTTTTCAAGTAGGCAGGAATAAAATGCTACAAATAGTCAGTAAAAATGCAGCAATACTTTTTTTACCTTTGCAAGAATAAGCAATCAGTTGGTTCAACAAATCTGTTCTTCTATAGAGTTCAGATTAAAAAAATTCTCTGCATCATCATTTCGGTACCAAAGATGGACATCAACAGTCCACATAGTTTCTGGGAGGATAACTTCAGCAATCAATCAACAACTTCTTGGAGGACATAGTCACCATCTGATCTTGATCTGCACATTTGGTACAGGTACAAAAACATTATTGAGGTATGCATTTTTAAAACTCTTAATTTGACTAAATACAAGAAGACAATTATGGACAAGTACAACCCTGTATCTGAATTATGCTCAGTTTATCTAAATATTCCTCATTTTGGTTATAATTGATTGACAAACCTCTGTTTCTCATTTGACATTTTGAATCCTTTCAGTGATTCGAAATGAGCCCTTTAATGGTATGCCAAGGTCTTTTATAAGTCCGTAGAAGCTTTTCGTATGACAAGACAAGACTTATTCTTTAATGATTATCTTCATACAAGACAAGATTCATTCCTGTACTTGCCCATCTATCCTTATGCTTTTCAAGTCTTTACCCTATGATGATTACTTCCATATAAAACATGATTTCATTCCTATACCTGCCATTTATCCTTTCACCGCAATCTTGTTTCCCCACTTCCAAATTCTAAACATCTCTATACTATTTTCCATCATTATTTTATGCACCCTTATTCACCTAATTTAGAATCACTATTGGGATTTGAAATGAGCCCTATCAACATATAGTTGTATCCCTCCTTGGTTCTGAATTGTTGTTGAACGATTTCCTGTTGCATTTTTTTTTCCAATAATGGTGGCTATTCATTATGAACCAGGTTCAATTTAAGATCTAGAGGCAACACCAGAGTACAATGCTTGTCGAGAGATGTTTCACAGCCGAGGATGGCATAGGTGCTTTGAAAAATTCCATGGGCACGATAGTAGCATCTCACTTTTGTTTGCTCAAGGGTTTGATCGCAGGGTTACTGGATTTAGGGATATTGTGATGGAGATTACAGAGCAGACTATTGCTGCAGCTACAGGCTTGCCTCAAATTGGTGAAAAATGGTTTAAGAAGTAGAATTTGCCAATATCAGAGAGGAATTGGTTTTTGAAGAAAAAGTATCATGATGCAGATTGGTCTAAAGGAGTTCCAAGGGCTTGGCTTAAGGAGGAATGGAAGAAACCATTAATTGTCCTCCAACGATATCTGACTTGTGAAGGGCGATACAATCTGACTTTCACCTATTATATCCGCATCTTACAACATTTTGCACAAGGTAAGGAAATGAATTTTCCTTATTTTCTTTGGAGAAGTTTAAAGAAAATGTGTGAAACAATGAAGAGGTTAGTTGTAAACCCTGAGCATCATTTGTTTCATCATGGGATAATTAGATTATTAACTATGATTGAATTAAAAGCCCGTAAAAACACCTGGAATAATTTCATAGCTAGAAATTTGTCTAGTCTTACTGACCCGACCAGAATTAAAAGGTCTCTTTCTCACACTGGTAAAAAGAGGAAGGTCAAAGTGATAGGATAAGTGTCATCTTTAGTGCTTGAATTCAAGAAAATGACTAGAAGTATGACATCTAAGAACTCCAATCTTGATAATCCTTCCCCTGAATTTCAAATGAAACTCTATATAGATATTGATGATGAGATAGAAGGAGGCTCATCGGCCATTGCAGATGTCCTAGTAAATTTAAAGAAGGAATTACCTCCATGTTTCTCCCATTCTAGTTCACCTCCACAGAATCTTACAGGATTGGGTAGTCACAAGATAATTTCTCCTAAAAAATTCTTTAAGTTACAGATAAAGAATGCACACTTAAAAGAAAATTTGCATGAATACTGTTAGCACTCTGTAATTTGCCTAAGGCTGTGGAGGCAATCACAGAGGTAACCTCGAACCACTTGGAGTCTTGGATCTAGCCCTCCAAGACTCAGAGAGGGATCTCTCTTTTCGATTTAACTTGGTTTGGAATAGAATAGATATCATGCTAGCTATGAAAGTATGGGGTTGGGGTTTTTAAATGGTTGTTTTGGGACAATAAGGAGGGCCATTGGGCAAATGGGGTCTGCACTTAAATATGTGATTCACTCTCAGATCTGGACAAATTTCTTACACAGGGCAAGGTAATGGAAGTGTTGGATCAAATTAAGTTTGAATGGTGTCGATTAGAGGAAGAACTAGGGGAGGAAAACTGAGCAAATGAGCAGTTAAGAATTCATAAACTGAGTTTTAGAAGAAAACATAAAGATTACCAAAGGATCAGAAGTAGAGTATTCACTAATAAATTCTGCTCTGTTATTATCTTCTGACAATAAGAATTGAAAAACAAGTGGAAAGATGACAGGAAAAATACTTAGCAGAGAAAGAATGCCACCAACACATCCGCACAAGAATCCTGTAAAAAAACATGTCTATTACTAATCAATCATTTCATGATTACAGAAAAGATTTTCTGGAATGGAAAAGCCCACTGTCTAGACCATAGAACCTCTCAGGTCGAACCCTCTCCTCTCAGCCCGAACCGAAACCCACACAGGTCGAACCCTCTGTTTTTCTTTTACATCTACATATATGCAAAAGTTCCCTCATCCTTCAAAAGACTCGAGCTTTAACTCTACTTTCTAAAAATAGAAAAGCAGTTACAATCCCCTTGACACATGTCAAGGATGGTCTCCCAGAAACAAAATCAAATAAATATGTAAATAACAACTAATTTGAGAAAGTTCGACAGGCCTCTCGAATTCTGGGACTGCTGGAAATGAATGTTGAGTTGTTGGGGGATCTTTGCCATAAAATCTGGGCCATCTGTCATTTTGCTGGCCTCGGATTCTGGAGATGATATTTTTCTTGTTGGCTTGCTCTTGTAAACGCTCAACTGTAATTCGAATGCCCTGATGGAAAATGCCACTTGTGCTCTGCTAATATCCAGCCCAAGAATCAGCTCTCTCTTTCCCAACTAATGCGTCAAAATGCTAGATTTGTGGATTCAGCTCCTGAAAAGTTGGGATGCTCTACCCTGTGGCTTGGCGTTAGAACACTAGATGAATTGACACTTGGAGATATTTTGAACCTTTGGCATCATTTAGCAAGTTATCATGGCTTACTTATGGTGACATTGGGTGCACATTTTAATGTCCCTCGTTTGAAAACTGCGGTGCATATCCTTCAACCATATGAGGAATCAAAGTTAAATTTTTTCTTGTGATAAATCATATCTGAGATGGAAACCTTTCACCACATTAGAAGATTTGATAGCCAAATCCTTCATCTCTGTTACTTGCTTAGCTAGATGCCCTACTTTTTGTATCGCAGATAGCAGTCTATACTTTGCATAGGTTGGAAATTTAAGTGCATTGGTCAAAATGATATCCATGGTAGCCATTGCCAGCCCTGCACCATTAACCATGCATCCTATTTCTCCATCCAATCTAATAATTCCAACCAGCCAATCCAGTGAAACTACACGACAATGCCTCATCATTGTTGTTGCCTCCAATATTAACCAATGAGCTGCTTCTAACTACAAATTTATGAATGCCAGTGACATTGATAGACTATTTGGTGCTGACATTATAACCTTTGGAGAAGATGACAGATGCTTTAGCTTCACAACACCTGTCAATGCCAGGAATATTTCTCCAAGTAAAGTCGCTTGATCTGGCTTTTCTCCTTTCAACAACTTTTCTAAGAAGGACTTGTTCAAATCTGGTAATTCAGCAAGGTCTGAGCACTGCTCATTGCCCTTAAAAACATGCAGGTCTGTGTCATTTTGAAGGAATTGCGACTTAGGCTCCAAAAAATCACCATTGTCAATAACACCATCATCTTCGTCATCATCAGTTATATCCATGTGATCATCTAAGTTAGTGTGTTCCTCTTCATTCTTCTCTTCTTCTGTTTCACTATCCTGCTCTTACCCAAATTCAATTTCCATCTCTTTTGCTATACCATAATCTATTAAGAGTTCTGTATCTGTATCCTGTTTAGATGTGGTATTGTTTCTTTGATGACTAGCAACATCTCTTTCAATAGTAACTTCTTCATCCAAGATATCACCTACAAGAAACTTGTTAATGCGCAAGTTAATGAAATACACAAAACCTTCAAGAGAGGGCTCCCATTTAACAAGAAGATCATGTTTCCATTTCAATGATCCTGTTTTGTCGTTGCAGCATTGCTGATCAAGATTCTCTAAGGCAGACACTAACCCCCATATGATGCTTTTTATAGCACCTGTCAATGCAATAACTCCAACCCATGATCCACAATAAGGCTTACATGCATCTAAAACCTGTGTCACATAGCTAATCCCTTCACAATTGCTTGTTAAGGTGCTAATTGACTGATTTGAACAAGTATCTGTCTCAAAGATGCTTTGTTTCAAATAACCAACTGTATTTCTCACTATAGTTCAAGTCAGCTTCAACAACTACTAATTGGCCATCAACGGTCTCTGCAATAGGATTTATCTCAAGAAGTGTACATTCTGTTTCATAGAATAATAGACCATGCATCTGTTTACTTGATTTATTGATGTGTCTCTATCAACAAACCTGGGGGCCAGACCTTCTACAACTTTTGCAGCATCTTCATCTTTTATTCCTCTGCTTCATCAATTTTGGCAATATGAACACCCCCATCAAACCATTTTAAATGTTCCCAATCCTCGTACATTACAAGCAATGTTCCTTGCAACACACAATACTGGAACAGGGCAACTAGTCTCCGCTTGTGGAGCATAATATGGTGCAAATGTTGCAACAACATGGACACGAGGTTGATCTTTATCCTCCCAAACCTTCAGTTGATTGTCAATTACCATTTCCATCTTAGGATGGAAGAATCCATCATGAAAGACATTCAGTAAGGACTTTTTAAAACCTGGCTTCATCTGACATCCTAACGTCTTCTTCTTCACATCTGATATCAAGAATTTGGCGCATCTCATCTTCTATACATGGCTGTGTCGAAATGATGAGTAGGTGGTCCAAGAGATCAATGGGTATACCATGTGGGGGCTTATAATTTGTTCCACGGATTTTTGTGATACCACGATTTGTTACAACAACCAATATCGGTGCCATGTCATTTTCCAGAGCACGATTCAAAAAAAATGAGAAGCATTCAATGTCAAGCATATGGACTTCATCAATAAAAAGTACACCTGGTACATCCCTCGGACACCTACACAGTCGCCTTGGCACATAATTACCCTTTATGCATGCGTGCTTCCCTGCAATTGAAACCTTGAATCTGGTTCAACACCTGGCATAGGGTTTAGAAGCTGCGTTTTATATACTTTTTGACTTTCTGTGGGCAATATCCTACATTCATGAGAAGAAAACACAAATGAGTATTGATATATGCCAATAGCTACAATGTCTTCCGATGAAGTGAGCCCAAGGCTATCTTTGGAGTTTGGCGCTGGTGCATGCTTGTGTGTTTGCTGTTGGTTTTTGAAATGGTGCTAACTCTCGGTGTTGAGTGCTTGGAGATTGGCCCTCGGCCAATATAACTTTTGGAAAATATTTTTTTAACAATTTATATACAGAACACTCTTCATGCAGACCGAGGGGCCAATTTTTTTTTTTTCAAAAACAACTACATGCTTTCGGTGGCTAGAGGTACACAAAAAATGGGTTCTAATCCACCGAAAGATCTCACTTTCGGTAGCTAACATAACATGAAACTCTGCGCCTTAACCACCAAAAACAAAAACTCTGGTGTGATAACATTTGAGGTGAAGTGAGAAATTTTTGTCACTTTTACACGGTTGTTGTGCATCGTGAGAAACAACATAATGCCTGAAGAAGATAGATATTAGTCAGAACACTAAATCCCCTATTATATAGGGTTCCAACAAATTCGAGGTATTGGATCGATTGCTTAAAACTGAGAACACTACATTGAAAGGTTACCTTGCTCAATATCGGGCTCAGGAGTCTGATATGTGTGCACAAATAGATACATTTCATTCTCAGGCCAATACACTCAGTTTTGAAAATAGGAAGCTTCAGTCAAGAATCAATCACAAGTATCAGGAGACTCGCATACTTCTAATTGAAAATCGATCCCTTAGGAAGCAACTTCACAGTCCAGGGAAGGAAGTGGAAAATGAGGCCGATGAAGCAGATGAGGCAGAAGTCATTCCAGATACTACACAGAGTTAGAAATTTTCTCATTTTTTCCAGGGACTTTTCTTTACATGAGGTAATGCAAAACTTTGGGTTTGGGGGGATGTTAGGACCCAAATTTGATCCATTTTTATGCCTTATATATTTTCATATGATCTTTCTAACAGTCTTATACCCCTCATTTTGTATAACTTTGGTTTAAACATTGACTTAAATCGATATCTAAAGACCCAAAACTTGTCTTTAATAATTCTCTTGTTTTTAGTTAAGTTTTGAGAGTTTTTAATGCACAATCTCACTTATAATATTATATTATGGATTCCTGTACTAATGTTGATGTTCCAGCACCAGGATGAATGTTTCAAGGATGATCCCTCTATGAGAATCTTCGTAAACAACCAACGCATGCTCTATTTCAGTTATAAATAAACGACAACTTGTCTTGATGACACTTCGTGTCACGAGATTAAGGAAGTTAAAAGGCATCAGGATATTCTCTCCTACATTGGCGCAATGGTTATACTAGCTCTGTGATATTGAGCGCATCATTTCTCTCTTGTATTAATGCAAAATATATATTCGATTCCTTATGTAACTATTACATTAATTATGTTATCTATTCTGGGATATGGGAAGATACCGAAAAGCTAGTATGTAGGGGGGTTGAAAATTCTATATAAGGGAGGATCGAAATGAGAGATGTATGTAGATATGATTGGCTATAACTGATAGATAGAACATAGCATAGAGGAATGTAATCATTTGTTTGTAGATGGAATAGAACAAGAACACATTTCTTATTTTAGTTTTCTGTCTTTGATTAATTCTGAATCTTGTCCATGAGAATGGATTGATAATTGATTATCGATGCAACTTGGATAGGAAGGCCCCCCTGCCCAGGTTTGCAGTGCATCTTCAGTCATAATATATGGATTGCTGTAGATTCTTTCTTTTATAAATTTTGATTAATTTCTAGCAATTTAATTTCATTCATGTTCATGATTTGGGGAGTTTTCATTTGCTTACAACAGTTAAGGAGTAATAAGGTTATAGTTAGCAGCTTGAGTGATTTCAATTCAGTTTTCATTTCTTAGCAGAATGTGTTACACATTGGTTCAGTTTATTTGGAATAAGATGTTGAAGTTTTGAAGTTATAGGGATTGATTGCTGGTTTAAGTATCGTTCACATTTGGATCGTCATTTGATTTTAAGAGAATACTTGGTTTAATAGCATAAACTCAAATTAAGTGATTCGATGAAATCTGAAAGTAATGATCTAGGATATCAAGTTGAGTTAAGATTCTTATCCTGGGAAATCAATGGAATTAGTTGCAGTCATGATTGTAATTATGAATTCATAATTCTCAGTATTCTCTAATGATAGCTCAAAGTTGGATGCAATGAAGAAATGATTGAGGAAGGAGTATTGTGGATCATTTTTTACCAAAGGTCAGATTTATAGTTGTAGCAAGGTTATTTCAATTAGACTACTTCAAGTGGATTGTTTCCAAGAATTCCATTAGTAGGACTATTTTCATTATGAATTAGATAGAGGTGTGAAGATTTGAGATTTCTATGAGCAAGATAAGTTTGACTCCATTCCTGTACATATTGTACTGGTTCCTCAAAGTCTACCTTCCCGGGTGGATAATTGAGTGTTGGAATATATGGTATATATCTAGCTCAACATTTTGGCGCCGTTGCCAGGGAGGCACTAAAAAGGATTGGAGAATAGGGATTGTGTTTTGTTTGATTTTAATCGAAGAAATTGTAGAAAAAAACCAACAAAAATCACTCAGATGGATTCAAATGTTGTTGAAAGAAGGAGGGTGTTACTTCATCAACTTTCTAATATTCTGATGGAGCTTGAAGATCTATCTGTAACTCAGGAAGAAAAAGACAAATCACTAGATTTAGCAGGCTCCTTCAAGCATGCATGTCTGCCTACAAAAGAGGTCAAGAGAGTAGAAACTTCATTAGGTATAGAACAAGAATTGGAACCTGGAAGTCAAGAGTTTCTTGCATACTTACCTCCTGTGGGTGGTCAAGGATATGAAGATCAGATATCTGAAGGGATGCAGAGTATGGATATTGACAGTATTAAAACTCAAGAGCACCAAGGTATGCAATAATTTATAGAAAATTGGTTTCAATCTATTATGAGGCCTCCTGAAAGATTCCTTCTTCAGGTTCTCTTGGATCTGGCAATAAACATCTTGCTGGTTCCTCATATCCATTCAACAGTTCAGGTACAATTCTTTTATTTGGACATGAGGTTACTTTCTATCTTGATGCGTGAATGGTTGCTTTGGAAATCAACCTTTACTTGAAGGAAGATTTGTCTTGTTTTCAAGTAGGTAGGAATAAAATGCTGTAAATAGTCAGTAAAAATGCAGCAATAATTTTTTTTACCTTTGCAAGAATAAGCAATCATTTGGTTCAAAAACTTTGTTCTTCTATAGAGTTCAGATTAAAAAAATTCTCTGCATCATTATTTCGGTACCAAAGATGGACATCAAAAGTCCATATAGTTTGTGGGAGGATAAATTCAGCAATCAATCAACAACTTCTTGGAGGACATGGTCACCATCTGATCTTGATCTGCACATTTGGTATAGGTACAACAACAATATTGAGCTATGCATTTTTAAAACTCTTAATTTGACTAAATACAAGAAGAAAATTATGGACAAGTACAACACTGTATCTGAATTATGCTAAGTTTATCTAAATCTTCCTCATTTTGGTTATCCTTGATTGAAAAACCTCTGTTTCTCATTTGACATTTTGAATCCTTTCAGTGATTCGAAATGATCCCTTTAATGGTATGCCAAGGTCTTTTATAAGTCTATAGAAGATTTTCATATGACAAGACAAGACTTATTCTTTAATGATTATCTTCATACAAGACAAGATTCATTCTTGTACTTGCCCATATATCCTTATGCTTTTCAAGTCTTTACCCTGTCATGATTACTTCCATATAAAACATGATTTCATTCTTGTACCTGCCATTTATCCTTTCACCGCAATCTTGTTTCCCTACTTCCAAATTCTAAACATCTCTATACTATTTTCCATCATTATTTTACGCGCCCTTATTCACCTAATTTCGAATCACTATTGGGATTTGAAATGATCCCTATCAACATATCGTTGTATCCCTCCTTGGTTCTGAATTGTTGTTGAACGATTTCCTGTTGCATTTTTTTTTCCAAAAATGGTGGCTATTCGTTATGAACCAGGTTCAATTCAAGATCTAGAGGAAGCACCAGAGTACAATGCTTGTCGAGAGATGTTTCGCAGCCGAGGATGGCATAGGTGCTTTGAAAAATTCTATGGGCACGATAGTAGCATCTCACTTTTGTTTGATCAAGGGTTTGATCACAGGGTTACTCGATTTAGGGATATTGTGATGGAGATTATAGAGCAGACTATTGCTGTAACTACAGGCTTGCCTCAAATTGGCGAAAAATGGTTTAAGAAGCAGAATTTGCCAATATCAGAAAGGAATTGGTTTTTGAAGAAAAAGTATCATGATGCAGATTGGTCTAAAGGAGTTCCAAGGGCTTGGCTTAAGGAGGAATGGAAGAAACCATTAATTGTCCTCCAACAATATCTGACTTGTGAAGGGCGATACAATCTAACTTTCACCTATCATATCCACATCTTACAACATTTTTCACAAGGCAAGGAAATGATTTTTCCTTATTTTCTTTGGAGGAGTTTAAAGAAAATGTTTGAAACAGTGAAGAGGTAAGTTGTAAACCCTGAGCATCATTTGTTTCATCATGGGCTAATTAAATTATTAACTGTGACTGAATTAAAAGCCCGTAAAAACACCTGGAATAATTTCATAGCTGGAAATTTGTCTAGTCCTACTGACCTGACCATAATTAAAAGGTCTCTCTCTCATGCTGGTAAAAAGAGGAAGGTCAAATTGATAGGAGAAGTATCATGTTTAGAGCCCAAATTCAAGAAAATGACTAGAAGTATGACATCTAAGAACCCCAATCTTGATAATCCTTCCCCTGAATTTCAAATGAAACTCTATATAGATATTGATGATGTGATAGAAGGAGGCTCATCGGCCATTGTAGCTGTCCTAGTAAATTTAAATAAGGAATTACCTCCACATTTCTCCCAATCTAGTTCACCTCCACAGAATCCTACAGGACTGGGTAGTCCCAAGATAATTTCTCCTAAAAAATTCTTTAAGTTAAAGACAAAGAATGCACACTTAAAAGAGAATTTGCATGAATATGAGGTATTGGATCGATTGCTTAAAACTGAGAACACTACATTGAAAGGTTACCTTTCTCAATCTCGGGCTCAGGAGTCTGATATGTGTGCACAAATAGATAAATTTCATTCTCAGGCCAATACACTAAGTTTTGAAAATAGGAAGATTCATTCAAGACTCAATCACAAGTATCAGGAGACTCGCATACTTATAATTGAAAATCGATCCCTTAGGAAGCAACTTCACAGTCCAGGGTAGGAAGAAGAAAATGAGGTCGATGAAGCAGATGAGGCAGAAGTCATTCCACATACTACACAGAGTTAGAAATTTTCTCAGTTTTTCCAGGGAATTTTCTTTGCATGAGGACATGCAAAACTTTGGGTTTGGGGGGATGTTAGGACCCAAATTTGATCCATTTTTATGCCTTATATCTTTTCATATGATCTTTCTAACGATATTATACCCCTCATTTTGTATAACTTTGGTTTAAACATTGACTTAAATCGATATCTAAAGACCCAAAACTTGTCTTTAATAGTTCTCTTGTTTTTAGTTAAGTTTTGAGAGTTTTTAATGCACAATCTCACTTATAATATTATATTATGGATTCCTGTACTAATGTTGATGTTCCAGCACTAGGTTGATTGTTTCAAGGATGATCCCTCTATGAGAATATTCGTAAACAACCAGTGCATGCTCTATTTCAGTTATAAATAAATGACAACTTGTCTTGATGACACTTCGTGTCATGAGATTAAGGTAGTGAAAAGGCATCACGATATTCTCTCCTACATTGGCGCAATGGTTATACTAGCTCTGTGATGTTGAGCGCATCATTTATCTCTTGTATTAATGCAATATATATATTCGATTCCTTATGTAATTGTTACATTAATTATGTTATCTATTCTGGGATATGGGAAGATACCAGAAAGTTAGTATGTAGGGGGGTTGAAAATTCTATATAAGGGAGGATCGAAATGAGAGATGCATGTAGATATGATGGGGAATAGCTGATAGATAGAATAGAGCATAGAGGAATGTAATCATTTGTTTGTAGATGGAATAGAACAAGAACACATTTCTTATTTTAGTTTTCTGTCTTTGATTAATTCTGAAGCTTGTCCATGAGAATGGATTGATAATTGATTATCGATGCAAATTGGATAGGAAGGCCCCCCTGCCCAGGTTTGCAGTGCATCTTCAGTCATAATATATGGATTTCTTTAGATTCTTTCTTTTAGAAATTTTGATTAATTTCTAGCAATTTAATTTCAGTCCTGTTCATGATTTCGGGAGTTTTCATTTGCTTACAATAGTTAAGGAGTAATAAGGTTATAGTTAGCAACTTGAGTGATTTCAATTCAGTTTTCATTTCTTAGCAAAATGTGTTACACATTGGTTCAATTTATTTGGAATAATATGTTGAAGTTTTGAAGTTATAGGGATTGATTGCTGGTTTAAGTATCGTTCACATTTGGATCGTCATTTGATTTTAAGAGAATACTTGGTTTAATAGCATAAACTCAAATTAAGTGATTCAATGAAATATGAAAGCAATGATCTAGGATATCAGGTTGAGTTAAGATTCTTATCCTGAGAAATTA